>JAFEMH010004157.1:0-224315 GCA_022495995.1 Adenophora triphylla var. japonica
AACAATTTTTTACATGTACTATACGATTTGACTCAAAAATACGAGTACGAAAAACGGAAATTTTTCCAATTATTCATACTACGTTTATTATACGCATATTAAACGAAAAAACTATGTGGGTGTGTATATGATGGAGTTTGATGTCCAATCGAATGTGAAAATGACGGGGAAAATTACAGTTCTAGTGAGAAACTATAAAATTGAAAAATTGTAAACTCACATGACTCCCAAAAGTTCATATACAACCATTACAATATCTAATAATATAGTCCATCTTTTTTCATTGGTCATTTTAAATGAATTTTAATCAAAATTAAATAATTATTCAAATAAAATTTAAAAATTATTACGGATACACCATTAAAAACACTATCAATATCAATTTTTTAACATCCAATAGGATAAATTAACATAAATCGTCAAAGTTTAATTAAAATTATATTTAAAAAATTAGAATATATTTATGGAACAAAATCGATATCCCATTTTGCATATACATAGAGACGGCAAGGATACAATAAATAAAAAATTTACATTTCCACCGGTGTCAAGCCCAAATTAAAATGAAAACAACAATAAATAAACGATAAATAAAAAACAACAAACAAAATCCGCCCGAGTTCTACACGCAACTGGGAAAACAAATTTCCTGCAATTCTTCCCTCTCCCTCTGAGGCTGCTTGCGTAGCAATGCTACAGCAGCCCGGCTCATTTGACCCGCAACTTTGAGCGCCAGCCGGGTTGGACTCGCCTCAACCCATTACCCGCTTCAACCCGTGACTCGTTTTAACCCGGCTCAAACCCGACTCAACCCATTTATTTGACAGGCCTACGTGTAGCATGGTGCACTCTTCTCAGTACTCATGCCTTGGTATAGGCTCACTAGTTTTTTACGATCCAGAAAAGTGGGCAGTTGATACTCGTTCGACAACTGAATTTGTAATTTCGACATGTTATCAAGAAACAACTACAGTACAAGTCAGAAAATTTGCAAACTGGTAAAAGGTGGTGTGGCAGCTATGAACCAGCAAGCAAGAAGTCAAACCACAGACAGAAGCTTTATTGAGCAGGCACCAAATTAGTTTCGTATGCAATCTTTGTTGAACATCTTCAAGACAAGCTTGAAGGCCCCTAAGTTCTTCAGTCTTAGGAATTGAGAAGTGCTGAGCCTCCTGAAATAACAAAATGTGTCATGCTAAGTAGTATACTTTTGCAAAACCCAGAGTTTTTGCTAATGACTCCCAAACAGAGCTTGTATGTGTGTATATATACATCTGGCACCACGAAATCAACTTGGATGATCAAAGTATCACTCTGAACTGAAATGTCCTCTACGGTTCCCATAGGATATTGACCGAACAACCAACAAGTTGTAAGGACATCGTGGTGGGCTTCAAGAACCCCAATCCCAATTGTTTATACACAGAAAAAGGTACTCCCTCCGTCCCTGCTTAATATTCTTAGTTTGATTTCAAAGCACGGAGATTAAGAAAAAGTAAATGCTGGGTGAAGATGCACAAGCGCGTACGAGAGAGAAAGTGGGTAAAGAGTTTTTTTGTGAGAATGACAAGTAGCTCCATTTGCCTATTTTAGGTGACACAAAGCAACTAAACCTTAAACTTAGACAAAAAAAAAATAATAATAAGAACCTTATACCCTAGATGGAGGAAGTATCATATATATATTAGCACCGAGGTCTAACATAGCCTTCACCTTTCTAGAATCCCCCAACGAAATTAGGAATAGTGAAAGCGCTAGTATCCTTAAGCTTAGGCGGGAGATTTTAGCTGGCTTATCGCGCCACATTCTAAGAATATACTTCATTTTCTCATTCTTTTTCATACATATGTTTCCTGGTGTCTTAAGTTCTTTGAATTTTTTTTTCATAAGATTCAATGTTTTCGATGACATTAAGTACGTCGAATTAATGTTCACTTTCAAAAAACATTCATAAATCTCATAAAATTGCTTGTCCATCTTTTTCTTTAAAAGCCTACTGAAAGAAATCCAGACTGGATGAACATATGTTTTTGGGATGGAGATTTAGCTCTAGGTTTATCCCCAAACCATCTTCCTTTCTATTGACTCAGCTAAATATCCAGCGTATAACCACCATTTACAGGAAAGTGGAGAGGATTAGGAGAAGTTAAACTGGTACCTCTTCTTTATTTATTACCTTCTCTGCTTCGAAGAGAATGGATATGGCCTGCTCTGACTAAATGGGGAAGCTAATAAATAAATAGGTAACCGCCTGGGTCTCTAATCTTCCTCCCTTCCCCAGCTACGGATATACCTCGTCGAATATTTAGACGTTGAGGAAGATACTTGGGGGGACAAACCTAGAGCCAAATCACCATCCCCCAAAACCCCATGCTCCTCAAGTATTGTTTCATGATAGGCTTTTAAAGAATAAGATGGATAAACAATTTTCCGGGATTTATGAGATGTTTTAGAAAGAAAACATTAACTTGCTATCGTTTAATCGCATAAAAATATTCCATCTTATGCAAAAATAAAAATAAATAATGACTCTAAACACCATGAAACATAGGTATGGAAAGAATGAGAAGGTGATAGCTCTTCTCGAGAATGTTAGCGTCGTGCCCCATCGTAATCTCCCACCTAAGCTTAAGGATCCCCCAGAAGTTTCACTATTCAAATTTCGACGAGCACTTCTGAAAGGGCGAAGGCAATGCTGGGACCTCGGCGCTAGCATAAATTTTTGTGTATAAAAAACTAAGATCGGGGGGCACCGAAGCCAACTACGATGTCCTCGCAACTTGCAGACCATTCAACAAGTATCATACGGGCATCGTAAAAGACATTTTAGTTCAAGTTGATACTTTGATGATCCCGAATTGATTTTTGTGGTGCTTAGGATGGAAATTTATACTCCCTCCGTCACATTTGAAATTGCAATATTTGCCATTTAAGTCATCCTACTTAAAATTGCAAAATCCAAAAATGGAATTTTTTTATTACTTTTAATCTACGTGGACCAAGTCATACTCACTAACTAACCCATTTACTATTCCCTATCCCACTAATAATCTTTACCCCACTATCCATACACCATCACAACACTATAATATGACTATTATATACTCCCTCCGCTCCACATTACAATGTTAACAGATTGACTTTTTTGGTCAACAATGCTGACCATAATTTTATGATTATCTAGAATATCTCTATCAAATTTTAAAAATTGTTATTGATAAATTATTTCTTAAAGGTGAAACAAGAGCAATTTTTAGAATTGCATAGAGATATCTAGATATTCAAAAATTATTGGCCAATTAGCTGACTCGATTGACCAAAAAGTTTCAAATTGTTACCATTGTGAATCAGACGAAAGAGCAGTACTTAATTCCCGAGTACACGTATATATATATATATATATATATATATATATATAATCCTTTCCGTCCCAATGCTTTGCGTCCTTAACACCCGTATATTTATATATATATATATATGCCAATCCTTCCGTCCCATAACACCTCCCCGCACCATTTTGCTTGGACACGAGAATTAAAGAGCAGTATATATATTCAAAAGTATGCTTATCTGTACTTCAAGCCACGTACGTAAAATTGAGCTCATCTATGATAATGCATGAATTGTCAATAAATCGTGTATCGTGTCGCGTATCTGAGACCCAGGAATACAATATCGTATCGTGTATCGCCATATCGGAGATGCAGAACACAGATCAAACAAAAAAAATCGGATACTCTAAAGAATATCAAAAATAAAGTAAAACAATGGAAATAATTACTTGAAAAACCAAAGAAGTAGTTATGTTAACATTACCGACGTACCTCAAAATGCGAGTTATAACTTCAATATATAAGTCTATATTCTTTTACTAAATACTTTGGAAATTACTAAGTCACCAATTAAAAAGTAAACATTTCAATTTCTAAATAATGTATTCAAGACTCTAATTCATATTCATCCTCATCAACCCAAGAGCGTCATCAAAATCATTAACACCTTAACCCGTATTCATCGCTATCATTTGTCATCTTCCACAAATTCCGCGCTTTCTTCATCCTCATCAACCCCAAGGTCATCAGAAATCATTAACATCTTCATCGCTATGCGAATCTTATCTTCCACAAATTCCACTCTTCCTCCTCCTCATCAGCTAATATACTCGACTCTGCATCCATCAACATCTACTCAATTTTTGCTTGCCTTTCACACATTTGGCTTGGCAATGGCATTCAAGTTCCTTCGTCCTATTAAAAATAAAATTAAAGTGTCATTAAGAATTCCATATGTAGAAACTTCAAAACTTAGTGACAATATTACTTAAAGTGCACAAGAAAGAAAGCGTACTATATATACCTCTTTTTCTTTTTGTTGCTTGCCATGGGCAACACCTCTTCAAAACATTCATGAACATCCATTCATGAGGTGTCCTGGCCCTTGACAGGTACGGTTCTTCAACTTCGGTAATCTATTAAGTAAAGACATCACCCTCCACTCCAGATATCCGATAAACAAATTGTGATCGTAGTTGTCACCTCTCTTTCTTTTTGCCTCGAAATCAAGTTGGATATTATATTTCACAAATACAAGAGCATTTAATCTTTGTTGCTCAAACGATTTCTCCTTTTAGAATGCACAAGATTAAAAATACTCCAATCCCTTGCCTCACACAACCCGTCATGCGATACAAGTAAGACTTAGTACCGCTTATAGCCAATTCTTGGAAGCTCTTTACATTCTGCTCACCATAACTTTCCCACGCATAAACCTATTACGTTAAAAAAAATTATTAAAAATTAGAGACATCCACTGTAATAAGAGAAGTAAGTTACTAAATTATGATTGTAGAATTTTTATAGATTTTAGTAAAAAAAAAAATACGCACTCTAACGGTAGCTTCCCTTATCCACTCGTAGCGGTTGCACATACACTATCATTCCAAACATGCCTCGGCTCTCCGAAACTTTTCAAGTTGTTCATTCAATTACCTTAACTCGAGTTTCAACATTAGGATACATCCTCTCAATAGTCTTATATAACCCAACTTTCAACGAATTCTGGTATCGGCTTTGAGAATTATCATCATATTGGAACCTTTATAAATAAAAAAAAGATAAAACTTTTTGAAAAAAAAAAAACAGCAGAAGAAAGTAAGGTGAAACTTCAAATAAGATAAACTTTTTTTTTGAAATAAAAAAAAAGAGAGAGAAAGAAAGGTGAAATTTAAAGTTTGAGGGGATGAATAAAGAAGACAAATTGTTATTAAAATTATTACCTTGGGTTAAGATAAGTACGCCGCCGCATTCATAGGCTACTCTGAAGTTGTCATAAATCCCATCTCAAGAATCTATGATATCCCAAACCTTCTTATACCTTACTTTTGTGGTTATTTTTGAAATTTTGTTCTTTCGCCCCTATCCATGCAGCCTGCATAAATATAACTCATTGCACGGTTTTACATCACCATCTGTCTCAACACTTTACAAAAGTGGAGGCTAACACAATTCAAACAATGATTTGACGGCTCATTCCAAAATTTATCATTCATAAAGTAGTGTAGCCCTCACTTTTGGTTCATCATCCTGTGGGCTAAGCATAAGGTCCCTTAAGCCACTCTTCTTCCGACAAAAACATCTTTCTGTAGAGCGTGCTTATTATTCATAAAAAGCCCTTTAAGGTGTAGAAAAGAGGTAGCAAATCGTGTCACCCCGGTACTAGCTGACAATTCCCTTTTCTTAGAGAACTTTCTAAACATATCAAGTAACCCAATTATCCCGATAAATACAATTTGTTACATTTCCATCGACTTTGCTGGATTGTATCTAAGAATATTGGAAGCTGGCTAATATCATTCCAACATCAAATCAATGCAATGCAGCGGCACAAGGAGCATCCAAAATAATCTCTACTTCTTCTTCTCCTTCTAACAATCTTCCGGCAAGAGCTAGCGTAGCATAAGGCGGAAGCACTATCCGTCACAACTTGAACCACATTTTCCTCCCCATTTCATCAACAATTGAGTCAAGCATCTCAAACATGACTTTTCGCCTCATCCTTAATAATACGATGAAGTATGCAATAGAATTTTCGAAATGAAAAATCGCCCACTCGACTATTAACAAGAAAGTTAGTCAAGTGTCTTCGACCTTCTTCCATCCCAGTCCACCCATCTGGACATGCTGCTGCAACCCGTTTTCTTCCACTATTTTTTATACTTCGCTAAGTCTCCGTGCGCACATGCTTTCAATCTCTTTTTCAAGTAAGTCACTCTCAACCCTCTGACGATAATCAGACCTTTCAATCCTCTTTCCATACTCCCCAGACCTTTTCTGCATCTCTTTTCCATAATGGACACTTCCACCCAAATTAAAAGGCAAAAGTGTTTTTGTAAAAGCATCCTACAAATAGATCTAACCATGGGGATCCCTCTACTTAACCATTTCATTCATTGTTTTTTGTCTTACTTCTTCCCTCACCACTTATTTTCTCAACATGATAATCCATTTTTCTCTTATCTCTCACATTCAGCATCTTAACTTTCTCATCGCAAAACATTCCTCATCTCCTGGCCAATAACAACAATATCATGCTCGCCATCTAAACCCCTCCTTCAAAAAAAGTCTTCTAACCATCATGCGGGACACATTTCACATTTACTCACATTATCATGTGAGCCGGCAAGATGATGTTTCATACGAGTAATTCCACTTCAAAATCCTTTACCACAGTGATTACATGAGAGATGCCACATCCTATTTCCATCAATTTTACGACAATGTTGGTAAACAATATCTTCTTTCTTTTTTCCAATTTTCAAGAACCTAAATATTAAAAAAACAACAAATATATTTTTAAAAAATGATATTTTTCAAAAACCTAAATATATTACAAACAACAAAGTGATTAATAAACATTCAATTTTAATCCCAAAAAAACTACAAACATGATATCTTTTCTTATCAAAAAAAATTACATATAAATTGAAGCGAGGCAGGCGTGCGGAGGAAAGAGGTGAAAGAAACGGACTGTTCGTCGGCGGCTGAGGAAGCTCCTGGCGGTCGAAGAAGAAGCGGCGACGGCGAGCGATGAAGGAGGAAGAATACGTAACGCGTATCACCGATGAGCTCAATTTTACGTCGTGGCAATCATCGCGCCTGAAGTCCGATATATAAATTCACTAACTCTAAACCCGACCCAAACACTGACGTACCCGACCCAAACCCTTTTTAACTATATCGCCCGTATCGGCGATACGCACGATACGATACGCGATACGTATGATACGGAGGAAAAAATCGATACACCAACGCGATACGTATCGAAACTATATGTATCACGTATCGTATCGCCGATACATATCGCGTATCACGATATTTAACAACTATGGCGATACGTATTCTTCCTCCTTCATCGCTCGCCGCTTCTTCTTCTTTAACCGCCACCGCCGGAGCTGCCTCAACCACCGACGAACATGTCCGTTTTCTTCACCTCTTTTCTCCGCCGCCCTGCTTCTTCAATTTATATGTAATTTTTTTTATAAGAAAAGATATCCTGGCTGTAGGTTTTTTTGGGGATTAAAATTAAATGTTTATTAATCACTGTGTTGTTTGTAATATATTTAGGTTCTTGAAAAATATCATTTTTTTAAATATATTTGCTGTTTTTTTTTAATATTTAGGTTCTTGAAAAATGGGAAAGAAGAAAGAAGATATTGCTTACCAACATTGTCAGAAAATTGATGGAAATAGGATGCATCTGTCATGTAATCACTGTGGTAAAGGATTTTGGGGTGAAATTACTCGTATGGAAAGACATCATTCATCGTCACATACAGTGGCAGGTAATGTGAGCAGAAATGTGAAATGTGTCCCGGGATTGAGTGTTCAGACTTTTTTGAAGGAGAGTAGGGGCTGGGGATGAGGAGGCATGATGTTGTTATTCAAGGAGATGAGGAATGTTTTTTGGAATGAGCAGGAAATAAGATGTGAATTTGAGGGATAAGAAGAAAAATGGATTATTATGTCGAGAAAACAAGAATGGAAAGTAAGCGCAAAAAACAATTGGCAATAAAATGGTTAAGCAAGAGTTATGATCCTTTGTTAGATCTATTTCAGTAGAGATGCTTTACAAAAACGCTTTTGCCTTATTAATTTGAGTGAAGTCAATCCATTAGTGAAAGAGATGCTAGAAAAGGTCGTCGAGTATGGAAGAGGATTCGAAAGGTCCTAGTTATCAAAAGGTTAGGAGTAACTTACTTGAAAAGAGATTGAAAGTAATGCTATGCCAAGGAGACTTAGCGAAGTGATAAAAAAGAGTTGGAAGGAAAACGGTCGGACGACACTTATGTCCGATGTATGATTCTGGATGGAAAGTCTAAGACACTTCGACTAACTTTCTGTTAATAGTCCAAGTCGAACGGTTTTCATCAAATCTATTGATGCTTCCAAATCTATTGCAGTAAAGGATGGGCAAAAGTTGCTTTGAGATGCTTGACTAATAATGGGTTGATGAAATCTGGGGAGGAATATGTGGTTTCAAGTCATGTGACTTCATGGGATAGTTGCTTCCGCCATGCGTCGCGAAAGATTGTTAGAGTAGAGAAGAGATCGAGATTATTTTGGTCTCATTGTGCCGCTAATTGCATTGATTTGATGTCTAAAGATATTGGCACGCTTCCACTATTCTTAGATACAATCAAGAAAGTCAAGGAAGTAACAAACTATATTATCGGCATAATTGGGTACTTAATATGTTTAGAAAGTTCTCTAAGAAAAGGGAATTGACTAGACCGGGGGTGACACGATTTGCTACCTCTTTTCTCACCTTAAAGGGCTTTATGGATAATAAGCACGCTCTAAGAAAGATGGTTTTGTCGGAAGAGTGCTTAAGGGACCTTATGCTTCTAAAGTGGGTGATGAACCAAAAGTGAGGGCTACACTACTTATGAATGATAAATTTTGGAGAGCCGTCCAATATTGTTTCAATTGTGTTACTCCACTTTGTAAAGTGTCGAGACTTGTAGACGGTGATGTAAAACCTGCAACGGGTTATATTTACGAGGCTATGGATAGGCCAAAGAACAAATTTCAAAAATAACATGCTAAGGTATAAGAAGGTTTGGGATATCATAGACTTGAGACGGATTTAGAACTTCATAGGCCTCTTCTATGCGGCGGCATACTATCTTAACCCAAGGTAATAATTTAAAAACAATTTGTATTCTTTATGCCTCCCCTCATTTAAATTTCACCTTACTTTCTTTCTCTCTTTTTTTTTTCAAAAAAAGTATCTTATTTAAGTTTCACCTTACTTTCTTTCTCTTTTTTCAAAAAAAAATTATCTTATTTAAAATTTTTATAAAGGTTCTAATACGATGATAATTTCAAAGCCGATACCGAAGTGAAAGTTGGGTTATATAACACTATTGAGAGGATGTACCCTAATGTTGAAACTCGAGTTAAAATTGATGAACAACTTGAAAAGTTTCGAAGAGCCGAGGGCATGTTTGGAATGAGTATGGCAACCGCTACGAGAGATAGGAAGCTACCCGTTAAGTGCGTTTTTTTTTTACTAAAATCTAAAATTCTAAATCATAATTTAGTAACTTACTCTCTTATTCTAGGGAAGTCTCTAATTTTTAATAAAAAAAAATTACGTAATAGGTTTATGCGGGAAAGTTACGGTGAGGAATGTAAAGAGCTTCAAGAATTGGTTACAAAGATACTAAGTCTTACTAGAATAAGCCTTGAACGGGTCATGTGAGAGATTTTGGAGTACTTTTGATCTTGTGCATTCTTAAAGGAGAAATCATTTGGAGCAACAAAGATTAAATGCTCTTATATTTGTGAAATATAATATCCAACTTGATTTGAGGCAAAGAAAGAGAGGTGACAACTACGATCCAATTAGTTTATCGGATATGGAATCCGATGATGAATGGATTATCGAAGTTGAAGAACCATGCCTTGTCGGTGATACCTCATGGACGGATGTTCATGAATGTTTTGAAGAGGATAAAGCACAAGCAACAAAAGAAAAAGAGGTATATAGTACACTTTTTTTCTTGTGTTGTCACTAGTTTGAAGTTTCTACATACGGAAATTCTTAATGATACTTTTTTAATTTTATTTTTAATAGGACCAAGGAACTTGAATGCCATTGCCAACAAGAAAGGCAAGCAAAAATTGGTAGATGTTTGATGATGAGGTCGAGTATATTAGTGACGAGGAGGAGGAAGAAGCGGAATTTGTGGAAGATGACAATGATAGCGGGCGAAGAAGATGTTAATGATTTTGATGACCTTGGGGTTGATGAAGATGAATATGAATGAGTCTTGAATACATTATTTAGAAATTGAAATGTTAACTTTTTAATTGGTGACTTAGTAATTAGTATTTAGTAAAACAATATAGACTATTTCTTGAAGTTATGACCTTTTGGTACATCGGTAATGTTAACATAACTACTTCTCAGGTTTTTCAAGTAATTATTTCCATTGTTTACTTTATTTTTGATATTCTTAAGAGTATTTGATTTTTTTTGTCATTGTGTTCCGTATCTCCGATACGATACACGATACGATACGCGATACGATATTTAGGGTCTTCGATAAGCGATACGATACACGATTTGACAACTATGGATGTAAATGATAAAAATCTAAGACAGGTGACTTACCTGTTTAATTATGTGCTTCAGGTGCTTCTCGGCCTTAATCAGCTCTTCTTGGTTACCAGTACTAGAAAAGAGTTCCATGTACACATTACACAGTTCCAATGAAGCATGTGCAAACTTCTTAAAGCGATCTCCATCATGCCACATATCAATACCCTGTGGGAGAGAGAAGGGAGCAGAGAGAGAGAGAGAGAGAGAGGAGTCACAGAAGTTTCTAAGTTACTAACATGGATAAAAACAATTAATCTAACATGAATTAGAAAAGGGATTTGACATAGAGCAATCGAAATAACATGCAGATTTAGCTATTAAAAAAAAGTACTACCCCTTTTGATATCCTAATTGGGTGTTTATCTGCTTTTGTAGCACTCTAAATGCATTGGAACGCTCCCCAACACATATGTGCTTTGTTATGAAAATAATTTCCTGATTCAGATAATTAAGTAGTGCAATAGGGGAGCTTGTTAGCAAAATCCATAGCTTTCATTCACAAAATTGGGTTTGTGGACTAATTTTTAAGTCACAAAATAAACACGCAAAATTTTGGCCATATATTATTGTAGGCAATGTTCAATTGGTTGTTGTCTTTGTGGACCACACTGATCATTAAATAAATATCCAATCAAACACTGCTAATTGTGCTAGTGACCAAGATTAGGCAGCTAAGTCTTAGCTAACTCAAACACCAAATGACACTTGGTAAAGTATTTCCCAACAGTGATACCTGGTATGCTCCGACTTGCTTTACAAGTTTTTCTGCGCACGTTTCAAGATCCCCTTTAATTTTGTACCATCTTGCACTTAATCCCAATGTCTCAGCTCCTCCGCCACTCTTCTCGATCTAATAAGCAAATAAACACTAATTATAGTGAATGCTGATGTGCAGAATACAAATATTGCAGATATTTTTTCCTGTCTAAAAAATCTATGTATCCCCCCAAAACTGAAGGGGGGGGGGGGAGGGGACCAGCTACACACTACTATTGATTGGAGTCTGACAAACTAAATCCTGATAAACGATATTGACTTATGCTTATCAAAATGTGCTCTTTTCTTAAATTCGATATTACCAGTAGCAAATTCTATTTTCTCCTGTTAGGGTTACAAATAGCATTTAAAAAAAAAAGGAAAAACTGAATTTTCAATTGCTAATAGTGAATTTAAAGTACCAAATATTTGAATTTGATGTAAGCAATGGCGAATTTAAGAAAATAGAACATTTAAGTAAATACTTTTTTCAACAATAACATTTGGGAAATATTTTGTCCTTCAGTGACAGTGTGAGAAAATAATTCTAATTTGATCGAGATACATATTAAATTCGACCCTATGTGTATTGAATTTTAAATAAAGATATAAAATGCATACAAGAGTGGAAACAAGAGAGTGAGTGTACGTGCGAGAGATAGAGAGAGAGAGAGAGAGATTTGACATGCAAACTAGAAAATAGCAGAGCTTAAGGGAGACAAGACAGGAAAGACGAAAACAAAAATTGCTCAATCGTGCCAAAGACATGCTAAGCATCTTGCTTTGACAATACGCCAACTCATTTTGTGTATGTATACCATGAATTTCGATGCCATATTGTGAGTCCGCCCCAACATGAAAACTTCCCAAAAAATGGGATCCTTAAAAGCTCCTTGAAGGCACTTTTTACTTGGTTAATAATTCAAAAGGAAAAAGGAAGCATTCGAGGGGTACCTGTTGTAAGACATTTCCAAGCAACTCCACCAAACACCCATCTCCTAGTGGCCTTGGCAAGCCAACATCTGAAGATGTCAACTGATGATCATCATGGCTGTCATCACATTTACCATGAATATTCCTGTCGTCTTGATGATTGTTAGTCATAGAAGATTTATTTTGGGAAGATTGCACTTCAATTTCTTGCATCGTCCTCTCTAATATTGCATAATTAATTCTTTTATTGCCAGTCATATCTAACACCTTCTTTACAGCTTCCACTGCCTGCATTGGAACCATCAAATTTTGTTAAACAGAACCAAGCAATCACTGGCACATATCAGTGTCATGCTGGTTGAAACGTCCTAAGTGCAATGAATTAATATACTCCCTCCGTCCCATGAAGATAGTCCTACTTTTTTAATGGTTAATTTGATTCAACTTTGATTAAAGATTTAGGAAAGACTATTTATCCAAATGATATTCTAAAACTTGGCATTGATAAACCATTAAATGCTCATTTGGTAGCCGGAGGGGGATAAGCAATATTAATAAGGAGGGGTTTATTAGTCCTTGGATTAGCACGAAGGGTCATAATTATCCCAAATGAAATTTAATACTCGTGTTTGGTAGGAGCATTGAACATGACGACAGTCCAATGAGGTAATTTAAGGTACTAAATTACCCAAAACAAAACTAACTCATCATCAAAAACATTTTTTTAATTCAAATCTGGACTTATTTACTACATTAATTTACATTAGTTAAGAAAAAATGTACAAAACGATTATTTACAAAATCGTTAATTTTTTTTACACAAAAGTAATTTATTTACAAAGAAAAATTCATACAGATGGGGCAGACATAGTCATTATTTCTATAAAAAAAAAAGGAAATAAAAAAAAAACACCTCAAACTGTCTTTAAAGTTTGATCTTCTATTTAGTAATTAGGTCTAACCCAGACCTATGTCAATTTTAAAATAAGGCAAGAGATATTTATAAATTTTAAATTTTATCCATGTAAAAGAGAAATCAGTTAGATTTGGTTTATTGAACACCAAAAATTGTAAGTATGAGAAATGGAGGAGATGATACATACACACACACACATATATAGAGGGAGAGAGAGCAATGATGTTAATAACGATGAATTGGGGTATGGGTTTTAGTCAAAATAATTAATAAAATGAGGAAGGGGTAGAGATAGTCCCCCATTTGACTACGCACAAGACAGGGCACTTATGTCCAGAAAAACTAATCCGCGTCTGTTTTAATACCCTCATTATTAATACCTCCTTTCCACAGGAATAATTAGTGAGGGTATTAAGGGGTTAATCCTGATAAGGGGGTCTTAATAATCCAGATCCATATTTTCTACCAAACATCTTTGTAAAAAATATCAGGATTAGTTATTCCATCCGGGTGATTAATACTGCATACCAAATGTAGCCTAAGAGTACTACCAATATGGCTAGATTTGACAGCCATACACTCATTTTCGCTGAGAAACTATACTCCCTCCATCCCATAATAAGGGGCACAAACTTGGAAGTGCACAAGAATTAAGGAGAGAGTATATATATTCAAAAATATTGGTAGTTAAGTGGGTGTTGTGAGTATGAGAAGTGAGGTAGGAGAGAGAAAGTGGGGTAGGGAATAGTAAGTGGATAGTTGTGAGTATAACAAGTTAGTCTCATTGAATAAAGAAGTATTATAAAACTTCCATTTTGGCCTTTTGGATAATGTGACTTACTAATGGGACACCAGAAGGAAATTTGTGCCCCTTATCATGGGACGAAGGGAGTATATATTTTTCTTTTTTGTTGTCCTATATTGTCTAAGGATCAATTTAAGTTAACATTTGAGTTTCTGGAGGAAATTGACAATAAACAATCATGGATATCACCTGAGGGAAGTTGTTGATATCTGCAGCAACATCGCTGTAGTATTCCCACAGCTTCCAGCTGTTCCGCCTGTAGCAAGAAAGGCAATGTTTGAGTGCCACACAACAACAGTAGACAGAAACATGGGCGAGACAGAGAGAGAGGAGCAGAGTGGAAAAAAGATAAGGAAAGACAGAAACAAACTTGAACTTCAGTGCTTCCTTGAGAGCAATAAAAGCTTCTTTGTTTTTATTCCTCGTCATGTGCCTGAAGAGTTGATAAAACATATTATGATCTGATGCCTATGAAAAAAATAATACAAATCAAACATAACAAAGGCTTGATGTTTAGAAACCATAATCACCATTTGGCACAAACTTATTTATCTGCCTTACCTTCAACTAAAATAGTGCAATAATGTCATTAGACCTAAAAGGTCTTATTTGAACCCATAAGATTGTTTATGTTTTTGATAAGAATTTGAACCCATAAGATGAAGAAACAAATGCAGTTAATAAGCCAAATAACATCTAAACTACCCCCCACCCACCCACCCAAAAAAAAAAGAGCTACATTCAAAGATCATTGAGGTCTCAAAAAGAGGATTCAGCGCTTGTGCTTCATACTAACGGCTTACGTGACTCAAATATATCTGTGACTTATCATATCCATTTCCTGATTAGGCAGTTAGCTATAATGAGTGCTTCTCGATCCTCATGTGTGAAGGCTTTCATGTTCACAACTTATTTACATCATAAGTCACAGTTTTCCGAAAGGCATATGTGAATAATGCTAAAATTGATAATCAATAAAATGGTGATGAAAACGAAAAATGTTTTAGACAAAGTTCAACAAAGAAAATCAGGTTCCTTAGTTGGCTCTAGTATTAAATCCCAATATGGAAATTCAGTGCCTCCATCGCAGCTAAAAACTAATAAAGTACTCCCTCCGTCCCACCCGAAAAGGCACAAATTTCCTTTTCGGGTGTCCCATTTAAAAAGGCACAACCCAAAAATGAAAACTTTTTATTATTATTATTACACTCTTCCTACCCCACCCAATTAATCCTAACCCTACCCATTACACTAATTAACCCAGCCCATTTACTTAAGTTAATCCAACCCAATTACTTACTTACCCTAAACACCCACCACACTAACAAAACCCTACCCTCATCAATCCCCTCTCTCTCTCTCCCCCTTTATTATCATCAACGCCGTCTCACTCACCCAGGAACCCTAAATCGCCATTTCTTCATCTCTCTATCATGGACTTCCCGTCACCACAAAATCCTTCTCCTACCTCCATCGATTCGTTCTCTCCTTGGCACCACCTTATTTTCCGCTTCCTCCGTCCATACCTTCACTAAATCGGAGAATTTGGCCAACGATTATCCATCGTCGTCGCCATCGTTTGACCCATATCAGGCATGTCATTTGGTTATCGGAGGCGATAGTTATGACAGATAGTGAATCACTAAATCCTCGGGACATCGTTGTCGAGGAAATGAAATTGTGGGTTTCTGAAGAGGTGAAGACGGGAGATGATAGATGTGCTTCCCCGGGTTATTATTTGGCTTTAGTGAAGAGATGGAAGACATTCTTGCTTCCAGTTACAAAATAGATGAGCCAAACCTTAAATCAGAGGAGTCAAAGAAGGTTGTTAACCATCATTTACGTGAGTTAATGGAATTGTACCTTCCTTGATTGATTGTCACCGATCTAGACCCTCCAGAAACTTTTTCGGAAACTCAAGACATTGGAAATAACTTGACTGAGGTTATATTTTCCTTCCAATTTTACTTGTTTTCTATGAATTTCTTAATCAAAAGTTGGGATTTGTGATTGTGTGAAATGATGAAATTTCCAAATGTAAATCTATGTGATGTTATGATGTGGTCTATGATGATGAAATCTAAGATTTTGATGCTACTTGGTTATACTACTTGTTCCAATTTGATAAATAATAACAAATTTTGCCTTAGGTCTTGGTGTGTTTTATGATGATGAAATCTGAGATTTTGATGCTACTTGATTTTACTACTTGGTCCAATAATCCAATTTGATTAATAAGAACAGAGTTTGCCTTTGTCTTCGTGTGTTCTATGATGATGAAATTTGAGATTTTTCTACTTGTTTTTACTACTTGGTCCAATTTGATAAATAAGAACAAATTTTGCCTTTGGGCTTGGTGTGGTTTTGAACCGGTGAAATGATACTTTGAAAGAATTTTTTAGCACAAAATACTTAGTCTAGGATGAGCTTTCCTTACTATGAAAGCACTGAGACTTGTTGTAAGTAGTAAACACATTCTCTTGCTAGCCCAATTTCCACCTTCAAGTCTCTTTGGAGCCTCCCCTGTCTTTTCAATGCATCCTTGCCCAAATGAGGCAATGGAAAGTTGTTGTGGCCTCTCGCTTTCATAATGAATATCATAACATTTTGCAATGAAAGGAATAATTTGTTGAGTGTCTTATCTGATAATTTTGCATAGGCTTTTAAAACTGTCTTCCTTTGGTCATCAACACTTTTGGAAGAACTCTCTGTTTAAATTGCATCCAATGAAGCAAACCAGCCTAGATCATTGATGTTTGTATCAGGAGAGTTGGGTGGCTGAAATCTTAGTTGTATGTCAAATCCATCTGATGATGATGCTCCTCTAAACTATGGGTCATTGTTCTTGATATGTGGTGGTGCATTATTCCATTGAATTGAATGATGATCTTTTCACTTGCATTTGGTGGCCACCTAGCCTTGATTGCAGGGATTACCTGTATTCATTGAACATGAAAGCATTTTTTATATGAAATGATTGAATAATAAATGTAACAATAAAAGAAATCTTACTTGGTTGATCAACATTTGCTTTGTCACTTCCTTACTGATTGATTCTAATGGTTTGGTGACTAGTGTACCAGGCTACCAGCTGCCCTATTCCTATTGTTTCTTCTTGCTGGCTCTATTTTTTTGAGGGGCCACATGCCTAAATTGCCATCAAATAGCAGCTCCCCATTACTATCATATTGTGGCCTACTTACAAAACAAAAAAACATGACTCTGAGGATGTATCTTTTGCTTTGGTGTAGTCTGTAAGCCTCTATTTCACAAGGCAGAATGTAAGACCTTGTTTTGCATTTTGTCATGAGAAACCACTTCTCATTTGCATGAATAACATTTTCTATGCTTTTAAACTTTGGATTTCCTTCTTGTACATCAAATTTGAGAGCAGAAAGACAGAATTTCAGCCTTGATAGAAAATTTGCATCTGGTAAAGATGGTTTAATAGCATTTGTATGTGCTCTGATCACACCCTCCTTTTTCCATCTCCCAACTGTGCTTTTACCAACTCCCAAACCTTGACCTAATTTTCGAATTGTATTTCTATCATGAAAAACGATTTTTTTCATCTTCTCAACATCTAACTTTACTACTTTTTGTCTTGTGACTCCTACTTTCTTTGATGATAGATGAACAAGCATACCTCTCCTCCTTTGCTCCTCGACTTGCTTCCAGATTTTGTAGACGGTTCGGCGATAGTACCCAAATGTTAAAGCAGCTTGATTGATTTTTCCCTTCGAAAGCTTTCCACCTTCTAAAGCTTCTATCAACATTTGAGCCAAGGAATCCCTTTACTCATATGACATGTTGGATTTGTGTTTTGAGAGTTGCATTTTTGGTGCGTAAAGAAGATAGTATGTGAAGAATATTTTTGCTAACTATAGCAATGTTAGATGATTGGTTGTATTTATAGAAGGTGTTTAGGAGGATTTTGTAATTTGAAAAATTTCCAAGGATTGTATCAAGTTTGTAGTATCAGTTTATAGACTTAGTTTTTGGTGGGAACTTTAAATTTTCACAAAATTCAAAATTTGAAGACCTGTTCATAAAGGGCCCAACGACTTCTTAGTTGGGACGAACAAAATATTCAAATTCCTAAGAACTCAACGGGATTCCCGACTTTATCCGTGTCGACAAAGAATTTGTGCTCCTTGAATCCTGTTAATTAGCCCCAGATTTTATCATTTCACTTTATTAAGTTGATTTCAAATTTTGGTTGGAAAAATTAACTTTTTAACTATTGAGGTGACTTCTCCTAATTTCCCCTTAATTCAACCCCACTATCTATATTTCCCTATATATTTATTCATTTCTTAATTCCCGTGCAAGGAGGCTTTTGTGCCTTTTCGGGTGGGACGGCAGGAGTATATTTAAGAATCAACTAAAATAAAGGAGATCCTTCTAACTGTAGTAATACAGATCTTAAACAAATCATGCCTCAGTCCAGCAACATATACTCCCTCCGTCCCATAACAAGCGACACACTTTGCCATTTTGGGCGTCCCACTAATAAGTCACACTTCCTAAAATGGAAAAGAATCTTTACTATTTCCTCCACTCATTCTCTCTCCTACATTATTATAATACTCACAACACCATTATAATTTACTATTCTCTCCACTCATTCTCTCTACTACTCAACTATCTATACTCACAACACATCAACCTTTTCACTTTTTCCTTAATTCCCGTGCGGAACAGTAACTGCGTCGCTTGTTATGGGACGGAGGGAGTATACCAATACACGACTTAAGTCACATAAAGATCATATATTCACTGTTTAAGACTGACATCATAAATACTTCCATTCAAGAAGATGTGAAACGAGAGGAACATACAAAGAAGCAATGTTAGCCCAAGCGTCCCCATTTTCAGGATCAAGTTGAACAGCATGTGTAAAAGCATCCAGTGACGTATCAAAGTCTCTATCCTGTATCAGGTGCCATCAGTAAGTCCCAAAAGGAGAAAATAATCAGTGTGAAAATGATAAATAATGATTCAGCATTTGAGGGATAAATTTTGAAAGATAATCGCATCTATCAGGAAAAACCCTCAATGTTTCATAATCAACATAATACAGGTTACCTTAAAGGCAACATAACCAAGTGAGAACCAGCCATCCTCCGGATGTAAAGAATTCATTGCCAATGCAGACAACCTATTAACATGAAACCAAGAGAATTCCACTGAATATCTCAAAAAAAAAAAAACCAAGACAACAAGGATTTTTAACATACCATAACTTTTTTGACGTCTCGTACGCACCTTTATTGCATGCACTGCGAGCAAGAGATCGCTGCACAGAAAATTGGGAAAATAAAAGGGGAACGAGTAATTTAACAAAAGTTGTGCTGAAAAGTTGAAAGCAACAGAGGTTGGTTATCAACCAGATCACCTTTGCTCGAGCCGACTTATTCTCTGATACTTCCAGGGCTTTTTCATAACAGGAGTCATCATTTGTAACATCACCAAGAAAACACCTAAATAACAAAATAATACTTGATCACACAAAACAAAATGCAAATAAATCGTTGGTTTTTATAGATGCAGAGTCATAATTCAACTTGAGTGAAAACACTAGTACACTCACCCAGATCCACCTGGGAGTGCAGATATAATTTCCCAAAATCTAATTGGCATTTTATATGGTATCCAACGAGCCCTAACTGATGAAGCGCGGCATGAGCACACTGACAAAGAAAGTTGAACTAATACAACTAGGGCTAGCCACAAATTAATAAGGTAACCTAATTGTATGGACAATATCATTAATTAGAAGTTTTTGAGCCTTTCAAATTACTGTGACGTGTTTTAGTGCTACAATTTAGAATGGATGCGCATGCATAGAACGTCATTCGTTAGTTTCTTACCCGTAAAGCTTTTTCAGAATTTCTCTTTTCGCCTTGTCTTTCATTTTTTTCATAGCTTCATTTGTAACCAGATTGCACTGGATAACTTTTGTTTATATTTGTATCGAAGATATCATTCATCATAGGAGAAAGAGGAATGTACAAAAAGGACAAGGGTCCACTTACAAGATAAGAGGTAAAAATAAAAAGGAGAGAGAGAGAGAGAGAGTGAATTGAGCAGAAACATCAGCTCAGAAGACTCAAGCATGAGGTGCAAACAAATGAAAAGCCCTTCAAACAATTTTCATAGGACTAGCGAAACTCATGCGGAAGAATATTGTTGTGCTACGAACCCTCGACCGTCTCGATCGATCCTGCAATCACCACGCTCTTCTCCTCCAATCAATATCACTATACGGATATTGATTATATGTTCCACACTTCCACTCTCAAATCCTAGGCCTTTGATGGTAGCCTAGACATAGTAATTTTGTCGGGATAGTATAAGGGGCAGAGAGATATTTGGTGTACGTACTATTTTATGTGGGTAAAGCCCTATTTCATATTTGAACTTGGTCACAGTCCCACAACCCCACTAGGATTGTATTTGAATTGAACAATCTTATCCAACCACTAGGTTTAATCCTATTTTGAACGTACGGAAGAAGAAATGAAGATAGAACATATCTACCGATTAAAGCTATCTCGATACGTTCAAATAGGATAAGACCAAGTTGTTGGTTAAGATTAACCAAATACATTTCTAGTGGGATTGTGACTCTGTGACCAAGTACAAATATACAATAGGGCTTTACCCACATAGAATAGTACGTACACCAAATATATATATGTCCCTTATACAATCTCTGCCCTATATCTAAGCTAGTATCACAGGCCTTGGATTTTAGAGTAGAACATATAATCAAATATCCATCTAGTGATATTGATTGGACGAAAAGAGCGCAGTGATTGCAGGATCGATCGAGACGGTCAAGAGTTCGTAGCACAAGCAATAATCTTCCGCACAACTAGTTTCGGGTTTAATCTCTACAAGGTAATCCTCGAACTCGTAGAATATATATAGAATCCTACACTAAGCATCCAGATTTAGGTTGAAGTAGAACATACTCCAACTCTCGTACGCTGGAGAAAGCTTAGTTTATAACATATAGTGAAATAATCACCATGGTTTGGCATTTTTTCTTCAATTTGACCATGAATTTGTTTCTAAGCTAACGTCTCAATCCATCCACATTATCATACTCCCTCCGTCCCGGAATAATGTTCTCACCTTTTTGGTGGTCAATTTGAATGAACTTTTGAGTAATAATTAGGTTGATTTAAAAATTCTAACGAAAAACTAAATTAATGTTATTGATAGTATTTATAATGGCGTATCAATAATAAGTTTTAGATTTTAATTAGGATAAATGAACTAACTTAAATTATTGCGCAAAGTTCATTCATATTGACAACTAAATCAGTGGGAACATCATTCCAGGACAAAGGGAGTATGTTTTAAAGACAACTCCTACTGGTCATGAATCATCAACTAGTTTGAAACAATACTCCAAGTATTATATTGCGCATAGGATATTACATCACACACTTATCATCGGAGGGGAGGAGGTTCTCACCAATTGATAGCAAATCAACATTTCTCAAGATGATTAGTGGAATGGATGATGTTGTAAGCTTACAATTTAACAAAATTCAAGGTAAAATGGAAAATTCTCAACTTACATATCCTCCAACTCCATGTACTATGTTTTGAATCTTAGAGATGGGATAGTCGGATGGTGTAAAACTATAGGAAACATGACACATGATTCAAGATTAGCCACACAACCTCCTCCCAAGTCATATAGTAGCTTTATGAAACTTAGATTCACAATGCACTATCAGCAAATAGAATACAACAAAACACTTGAAACAAGTAACAGAGTCAATACAAAGTCATCTCTCTTGTTAGAGCTTTCTCAAGTGGGAGACTGGATATCCTCAACTGGAATTATGTGTTAACAAATTATAATTTAAAAAAAAAAAAAAAAAAAAAAAAGTGAAAACCGTACTCACATACCATAGCCTTGGGTCATTTGGGCTTTCAGACAACCGTCTCTTAATGAGCTCCACCGCTGCAGCCCTCTTCTCCAGTAAGCTGCATTGACCACAGTTTGTCATCAAACCTTAATGTAAATAACTAAAAAGAAACAAAGAACACAAGTAACAAATGTCATTTCCAAAAGGCAGTGACAATCTTCATACCTGTAACAAACTATCACTTTATCCCATAACTCAAGATCCTCATACACCTTAACTGCCTCGCCAATCAAGCCACAACGCACCAAAAGATCACCATATTCCCTAGAAGTGAAATGACAAAGTATGATGTCAATGTGTCAACTCAAAATCCATCAGACATCATAAACCAAAAAATTACGAAGTATAGGTCAATCACATAGTAAATTGATTGTAGTTATTTCAAACAAGTTTAATGGTTACATTTCTTGAGTAAGAGATCATAGTGAAGCATCCTTGGATCAATAAAAGCTAAAAGCTGATACAAAATGCATCATTGCATCTGATGTAAACCTTTACAGGAAAAGAATTATAGTTTATTCCTGCCATAAAAGCTATAAGCTGATACAAAATGCATCATTGCATCTGATGTAAACCTTTACAGGAAAAGAATTATAGTTTAGTCCTGCCATAAAAATCAGATTAGATAGGCAATATGATCTGAAATGGACATGTGCATGATGCAGTTAAAGGAGTCCCGAAAAGATTAGTAAAAGCATTCAACTAAGACCACAAAGGAGGGGGAACCATTGTAGATGAACTATATAAGATGCATTATTACATTTTCTGCTTTTTTTCTAATAAATGAAGATGATGTGTAAGGTGGCAAGTAACAATTAATACACTAGCATTCATATATATGTGTGCATCATGCATGTATAGAGAAATATCATACCTTCGCAACTCAGGTATACTGGGGATGTGAACCCCATAACAAACATGTATCCTTTCTGCTACTCCAGGGGATGGGTCAGCAATATGCTGAAACTGAAACAAGAAGAACGGTTATGAATGAGAATCTATATAACTTTCTAAATGGTACTGCACCTGGTGGAAATTCCAACATAGTTCGTGTAGCAGAGTGTAGCAGAGTGTAGCTCTTCGGTCATTGAACTATCAGTTATGTGTGCATTCAGTTCTTTCTGCCTATTATCGTAATATTTTGGGCCCACGTGTTGGTTCCCTGTTTGGTATTTGATGCACCTGGTGAGGCATACTTTGTTTATCTCGTCACGTGTGATCAGTTCACAGGTGAGGAGTGTTAGCTTGGTATCCATTCTAGGGCCCATATCTAAAAGCTTAAGATTTTAGCTTAGTTGATAACAACAAAAATAATCATCAATAAACCATTTCGAAATCATTGGGACAAAGAAGATTTTATAATTTACATCCCATCTTAATTCTGTACTTCACTTCTGTGATTTCCAAGAATAAATATTGAAACTATGTTGAGAACTTCATACAATATGCTAGAAGAAAAAGTTAAGGCAATTTGATATTTTAACTTTAACCTCAAGAATTCAGGAGAACTAATATCTCTAAGCAGATCGAATGAAAGAACCAAAGACACTACAATGAAGAAGTTCAGTAAAATAATGAACACCGTTGTGTGTAAGTGGCCAAAAGTTCAATCAAACATATGCGCCGTGAACTTTTATAAGAAAGTGATTGTTGTGGAATACTTAACATGCAATGGAAAAATAAACAGATAAATCAAAAGATCAACCAAAAAAATCACATCAATGAGTTAATATATCATTCTCGTATGATCAAGAAGAAAACTGTGTTAAAGGAATTATCTTACCAGTTTCTCCATCATAAGCAAAGCTCTCTCCTTTGTGTGACTGCGGTTTGATTCGGACCAGATACGTAATATGTCACGAAAAAGCTGGATCTGTAAGGGAAAACATATCACTTACAAATGACAAGATAAATGAGCATAAAAGAACTGTAGAACCTTGCAACAGGATGCAAATATATGATGCACAGCATAACGTAATCCTTAACTTACTATGTAGCACGACGATGGTTGAGAATCAATAGTCTCTATATACGGTGCCATTTCCCACCCTGAAACAAAAACATAGTTAGTAAAGATGTAATTACTCAGCTATATCCCATTAACATTCTCTCTGACAATGGAAACCACATTATGGTGTAACAAATTATGATCTCAAATAAGCCAATTTTTCTAATGGCATAAATAAATAAGATCTTTCTGCATGTAAAGGAACTTGTGAATGCAATGCATTTCAAACAATGCCACAATAAAGTCATCGGTGCATAAATTGGGGAACCGCAATAAACAAACATACTTCAAAACCGTCAGCAAGCTTACATTGTAAATCTTCCTGCCGAGAATTCTTCTCAATTGAGAAACATTTGGCTAGAATCAATGCCTGTTGAACATCCGTTAAATTAGTGACTAAACCATTCTGACCACCTTCTGCTCTAATTGCAGAATCTCTACTAGCTTCCACAAATATAGGGGTCATTAAGACATCAGAAGCTTCATGAATTTCACGATCTTGTCCAAGCGAACGATATTCGCTGAGCGTAGAAGCATTTTGCAGAGAGTTGACATCTACTGAAGGGCATGTATCACTGCCATTTATAGCACTAGTGCCTGAAACAAGTAAAAGTTGCGCCTTGGGTTCCACCTGCATCCATTAAAACCATTATAGAGCATAAGAGGCAGATTTCTCTCTCTCTCTCTCTCTCTCTCTCTCTCTATATATATATATATATATATATATGTATATATATATATATATATATATATACATATATATATATATATATATATATATATATACATATATATATATATATATATATATGTATATACATATATATATATATATATATATATGTATATATATATATATATATATATATGTATATGTATATATATATATATATATATATATGTATATATGTATATATATATATATATATATGTATATATGTATATATATATATATATATATATGTATGTATATATATATATATATATATATATATATATATATATATATACACTATACACATATACTCCCTCCGTCCCACTTCACTTGATACCAATTTCCATTTTGTTCCATCTCACTTCACTTGATACTACCCACAATTTTCGGTATCAAGTGAAGTGGGACGGAGGGATTATATGCATACATACATACACACACACACACACACACACACACACACATATATATATCCAGTTTAGTATCATCAAAATAATGTACCTGGTGCACTGTACGATATCCCAGAGCTCCACTTAACGAAAGCTCGAGACTAGATGATGATTCAGCTGTTTGAAAATGAACCCTGATGCAGACAGGTAGTTCACTAAACAAAACATGTACTACGAAGCGTCTAAATATAATTGATAAAGGTAATGCAGATTTTACAATACATAAAACTAAAGACTGCTAAATTTACACAGAGAATAGAGTAAATGTAAACTGTACACTTGGAGAACAAATTCATGCCGATAAACTTTGGAGAGGAAATGGAAATTCAGAGTATCCTGCAGTAACAGGAAGTTCAGGTACCGCAAAACATCTCTTAGATCACTTGGGCTACACCTAGATGATGTAACAATGCAACCTAACAGTGGGTATTGGTAAAATATCTTTACTGACTGTATATGGCAGGAGAAGAAGCACGATCTTAAGTTGGCTGAGAGGCATGTGATGGTATATATCCAGGTTAAATAGATTTTGAAACAAATATTCAAGTTCAAAAGTTTCATCAATGCCTAATTCATGTCAAGTAGGCCTTGTTGTGAGAATTCTTAACTCATGAATTGTGTAGAGGATTTATGAAACCACAACAAAGACTCAAGAGTTTACTCTGCCAGGACTCCATCGATTTATAGACACACTGAATGTGCTCAAAAAAAGGGATTTCTTTGAATGCATTGCTGTTGTTTTCCCTTCTAAAGAACAGAGACATCCCCCTTGGGGGAAGGGGGTCTATTTGGGAGGATGTCCAGGGTCTGTTATTTGGGAAACTACTAGACACAATCCATCTTCAAGCAAAAAAATTTCTTTTGGTTATAATATAGTTCTACCACCACCCACCGGTGGGTTCCGAACAACCACATTAAGTTTGTGGAATACAAGGATCACCGAGAGCTGTGGTTTTAACGAGTTAAGTTATACTTCACATGACACACTGCAATCTAAGATCCTTCAAAGATAGAGGTGTGAGTGTGAGTCAAGACTAACTGAGTAAGAGAGAAAGAGGGGAACAGCTCAAGAAAGAAATCTATTCAAAAGCTCTTCAAATTACCACAATTTCAAGGCTTAACTGAATAATTTGCACAAAATTGAGGCAATGACCCCTTTTCAGGTAAAATAACAAGTTTATCCTTCAAGAACCAAACAGGAAGTACCAAGTACCAACTGCAAAAAATCTTAGAATCTCGCTCCTCATATGCTCCTTCATACTCCAAAAATACCTCACAGCAAAATTCTTCTTATCCCTATCACAACCAAAACTTCAATGACGAATGATGCAACTTGCAATGGACATTGTTTGTGAAATTAATATAGAGCTGAAAGATGATTTAGTTGTAGGGCTCATCATCTTTCATCATGAGCCTTGACAACAATCTTCATCGAGATATTGAATATTGTAATGTCATTGAGCAACCTAAGTTTTCCACCGATGATTGAAAGTGTGCCACTTTCCTCGATAACCCTTTCACCACCCACCCCACTCTCACCCACCGCCATCACTATGAGGGGGTCACATTAGGTTGAGGAACAACAATTGCACAGATTTATGGAGCGTGGTATACAACACTCTACAATGAGAAATGCTCAAGTACAATATTTCATGAATTGACAGAAAATATTGCATTAAGAATGAACAACTAAGAGCATATGTTGACTGACCTGGCAGAACCAACTCGTCCATAAGCAAGTTCAATTATTCCCACTTCTAAATGAAGCATGGAAACCATAGTCATTGCTTCTTCTCTCCGTAAGTTAGCACCCCAGTAACTTTGAACTTTTTCCAAAGTATCAAAAAGAAGTAAACTTTCTGACATTAATACTTTCAATAAAACAAATAAGGAAGAAGAATTATCATCCATGATTTTCTGTTGATAGAATACAAGCCTTGCCAACCACCAGGAGATGCTTCTACTCTCATGCATGGTTATGAAGCTACCTTCTGATAATAGGTCTTTCATCAGCAGCAGCAGTATCTTTGCGAACACAATATACTGAAAAACACAAAATGGCTTACATCAAAAAAAAAAGTCATATGCAGCAGAACCAGGATGAAAACAGACCACCCATCTATTTATAATCAGCAATTTAAACCAAATTCAATCATGCAAGGTGGACATCACACTACTCTGATTTATGTCATCATGTGAATAATACATCCTAATTGATATATCGGCTTCAAAAATGAAAATCAACTTCCGTGTTAATTTCATATGAATACTATCGCTTCGAGCTGTTGTAAGAAAAAAAAACACATTACTCACTTGCAAATTAGTGAATTTCCCACGTAAATCAGAACCAGCCAACATCAACTCATTTCGAGCCCAAGTTTCCCACTCGAACCACCCACCACTAGGACCTCTCTCCTCTTTTAAACCAAATGCTCCCATCAAAGGCATAGGCGGCAAACACTTCACCGGACTGCACATTTTCATATGAAATAACAATTACAGATATATATATGTTTTGAAAGAATGAATAGAAATCAAAATAAAAGATTGATTGATTGATTAATTCAACAATTACCCAGTAAAATTGCTTTGTGTGAAGGAAAGAAAAGCTGCCACAGAAATCATCATAACGACAAACGCCCGGTAACTTCTCCGATTATCATCATCATTATCTTTACCGGTAATGAATGACGTAGCGCATTTGACTACAAGCTCCGAATAAAACCGATTTGGGGAAATTTCATGAAAAGAAGCCTCCTTGAAGTCAAAATTGAAAATTGACTGGCAGGCATCGGAAGATAGAGCTTTTAAGTAGTTCCCGGACTCAATCGATGCGAGAACGTCTTCAATCAAGGACTGGAGATCATAATCGCTGCACGAGTTTGTTTCGGAACTGGATGAGGGTACAGGAGGAGGGAGAACACAATTTGACGAGTTCACGGAGGACGACGGCGGCGGTGGGAGGGTGCAGCTGAGTAGACGGAGCTCGTAGCTGCGGAGAGAGGCGAGCGGTGTGTGCTTTCTATCTTCCGGCATTTCTTCCGCTTTCAGGGCGGGGAGAGGGGGGAAGGACAGGCGAGGTTTAAGGCTTCAATTTGAAAGGTCGAGCAGGGTTTAAGGTTTTACACTTAGCATTCCGCCTTCGAATCTTCATAGATACCTCAACTAAGTTATTTACCAATAAGGAATACTATAAAGAGCTTTTGCCTTAAAAGCCTCTCGGCCAAACATTAATTCTTAAAGAAGAATAATGTTTTCCTAATTCCTCTAAGGCCTCTGAAGACGAAAATACCTTCATCTACTTTCTTAAACCTTTTAAAAAAAAAAAAAAAAAAAACTTAAACCCTTAGGCTCATTTGGTAGTCACGTGGGATAAGCGTGAATAAATAACGAGGAGATTATCATTTATCACTAGGATTAACAATTCAGCCAGGCCAGACAGGTTAGCAAGGGATAGGGATGACCAAATCCGGTCCGGTTCCGGTTCCGGGCCTTGAACCGCCGATTTCGGTTCGGCGAGGAGGTGAACCTTAACCGGCCCGCTTTTCTCACGGTTCCGGTTATCCGGTTCCGGTTTTCTCACGGTTTTGATCCGGTTCCGGGCTTTTCCGGTCCGGTTCCGGGCCGGTTCTATTGAAAAACAATAAATTTTCGTTCGGTTCCGGGCTTTTTCCGGTCCGGTTCACCAATTTGGTGAACCTTAACCAGCCCGCCTCCAAACCGGTTCCGATTTTCTTTCCGGTTCATGGCGGTTCCGGGCTTTTTCGGGCCGATTCCGGTCCGATTTTCCGGTTCCGGTCCGGTTCCGGTCCGGTTTGGCCATCCCTAAAGGGAAGCACTTACATAGGGCCAGGCTGGACCCACAAGGTAAGCAAGGGAAGCACTTGCTTAGGGCCACTAAAAAAATGAATCATTTTTAAGTCCCAAAAATATTTAGGACATGTTTGATAAAACTGAAAATTAAGCTCTGAAAAAGTAGAGCTAAAAAAGAAGATCTGAAATCATTAAATTGCTGGATTTTAAAAGTTTATAATTGTTTGATAAGGAAATATCAAATCACTTAAACAATTAAGAATATTTTAAAAATAGCTATTAATTTAAGCTAGAAATGGGTGTCTTAACAAGGTAAGATGGGAAAAGAGAAAAAAAAAAGAAAAAGAATGAGTTCAAATCCATCTATCAACATATTTTATATTTTATACCTAAAACTTTCTTTGGTTGTGATATTTTATTCTCTCATATGAACTCTATTTAAAATTTTTTTCTATTTGTAGGCCATTTTTAAAATACATTTTTTTTTATTTTTTTCTCATAAAGTTTACTCAAGTTGAGTTAAAAAAAAATCAAACTAACATTTATTATGGGACTAATGAATTATCATTAAAAAATATTTAAATATTATTATGCTTGTCCTAAAGAAAATAGTTTGATAATTAAAATCATAATATTATTTTATACGTATATGATAATTTATTTATTTTGTATTTTTAAACTATTGGAATATAATTTTTGTTATTTTGAAAAATAAGACTATTTATTTTGAAATATATGAAGAAAAATATAAGTGAGTGTTTTAAACAAAATTTTGAGTGTTAGTTGAAATTTTAATTAAATTCATATATATACGACTTGTCATTGTCAAACAAATATAAACTTTTATAATTCAGCAACTTAATGATTTCAACTCTTTTTTTATCAGCTCCACTTTTTTAGAACTTAATTTTCAGTTTTATCAAACAGTCACATATTTTATATCTTATATTTCGCTATACCTAGAATTTTCTTTTATTGTGATATTTTATTCTCTGTTATAAACTATATTTAAAGTTTTTTTTTGGATATGTTTTATTTTCATTTTTAGGTCTTGTTTAAAATACTTATTTACTTTCTTTTTTTTCCCTCATAAATCTTACTCAAGTTGAGTAAAAAATCAAACTAACATTTATTATGAGACTAATGAAGTATCAATAAGAAATATTTAAATACTATTTTGCTTCTTCTAAATAAAATAGTTTTAATATAGTTTGATAATTAAACTCATAATATTTATTTTATAAATGATAATTTATTCATTTTGTATTTTTTTAAACTATCGGAATGTAATTTTTGTTATTTAAAAAATAAAACTATTTATTTGAAAATATATGGAGCAAATATATGGAGAAAAATATAAATGAGAAGAAAATGATTCAAATAAAATTTTTGAGTGTTAGTTGAAATTGTGATTAAATTCAGATATATGTGACTTGTAATTATCAAACAATTATAAACTTTTAAAATCCAACAATTTAATGATTTCAGGTCTTCTTTTTTCACAATATTTTGGGGGAAACTAGTTTCTCCCTAAGTTATAAAAAGTCCTGTTTTTTTAAACTGCTCTTATATTCGTCAAATATTTGCAAGTTGAAAAAAATTGGACTTTTTATAATTTATGGAGAAACTGATTTCTCCCAAAACTTACTCTTTTTTAGCTCTACTTTTTCAGAGCTTAGTTTTCAGTTTTATCAAACACTAGCAGTACCCCCGTGCGATGCACGGTGATATAAGATTTTTTTTTTTTAATTTACAAAAAAAGAAATTGGTTGTGATGAAATTATAAGTATAAGTGAAGAAGTAAAACAACAACTTTTTAAATTTACACATTAACAATTTTAATTATAATGATCAAAATATAACGATAAGTGATAATGGAAAATGAAATATTTTTTGAAATACATTGCAATTTAATTACACACGACTCAAATAAAAGGCTCTTATTATACATTCTCAACTACTTTCTTATATACAACATCCGATAACATTTGTGGGCCAAAAGATCAATCAAATATGAACCAAAATTGATCATTTATTTGAGACAGATGTAGTAATAATATTATTTCTTACTTAAACATACAGTTTTTACTTAAAAAATACGATATTTACCTTTAAGTGAAATAAATAAAGAAAAGAATATTTCCTCCAATCTGTAATAAGAGGCACACATTTTTATTTTGGGAGTCTCGTTGATAAATTTATTATTCAAAATGAAATTTTTATAATTATTTTTATTCAATTGTCTCTTTTAGTCAAATGTTAAATATTTTCACTAAATAGAGAAAAGATAAAACATTTAAATAATTATTAAATATAATTACTAAAATTAGTATATTTCTCAAAAAAATATTTCAAATGCAAATTAAATTTTCTTTTGCTTATTCATTTTTTTAGACGATTAAATAGGGTGAGTGTTCAAATAAGGTGTTAAATCACTTCATTTAATTTAATACTCTTACATTTTAATTTTTAATTTCAAAACTCTCTTTGCCTCCCTTATTTCTCTTTCCTTCAAACATTGCTTCTCTCTCTCTCTCTCTCTATCTATCTATCTATCTATCTATCTATCTATCTACATCTCTACCCAATCTCTTGGTTTCTTTCTCTACCCATCAATGGCGCCACCCTACCACCGCCACACCTTAAAAAACGTCAGCATCACTCGTTACCGAAAGAGATTCCAATCCTCAAAAACTCTCAAGAAAATCAAGACTCCCAATCTCAATCTGACGACCAAACCCAAACCCACTATCGCCTCCCACCACCATCATCACCGCCGCCCATCGCCTCCATTTATCCCTCCTTCTCCAAACTACTCCCGACCGGCTTCCTCAATCCTCATTTCGGTAAGATCCAAATTCAACCCTCTCCTCCTTCCAAAGTCAAAATCCCTAGCCAAATTTCATCTTTTCTAACACTCTCCTTCGCCAATTTAATCCTTTCTTCAAATCAACAATCCTCTCCATGACCACTTTCTATAAACCTACACCACCCTTTGAATACTTCATCATAGGGTAAAACAAGGTTCAGATCTGTAAGTGATCAGGTAAGAAGATAACTCCGCCATGGCTGCAACCTCGGTTGCAATATCAAAGATCTACATCCGGAGATTACCAAGCCAAGAAACGAATAACCCTGATTACCTGAGTCTACTAATCAAACAGAGAGAGTAATAAACTTCGTGTGTGAAAGTGTGTGCTTCTGCATGTTTTGGTGTGTAACTATGTGCTTGTGTGTGTGTTTGTGTTTCCTTCAGTTTCTGTGTGTCTGTGTGTTTGTGTGTGTTTTTTAAATATTGAGAAAGTATGAGGAGAGAAGAAAGAAGGAATAGGCTGACTCTTTTAAATGAGAAGAGGACAACATGTGAAAATGTGCACCTTTGCCTAATCCAATCAAAACACATGCAAATTTAAAAAAAATGATCTAGTCAACAATCTAAAATGTATTCAGCAAGCTAATCTAATGTAGAACTTCTCTTGCAAGTTAAAGCAAGAAAATAGAAAATTCATCCATGGAAATCGATAAATATTTGTCTTATTCAAAGCAATGGGAAATGTCCACCTTTGCCTAATCCAATCAAAACCCATGCAAATTTTTAAAAAATGATCTAGTCAACAATCTAAAATGTATTCAGCAAGCTAATCTAATGTAGAGCTTCTCTTGCAAGTTAAAGCAATAAAATAGAAAATTCATCCATGAAAATTGATAAATATTTGTCTTATTCAAAGCAATGGGAGCAAGTACTTTTTTTAATAACAAAAAATGATAAAGAGAAAAGAAAGAGTAGGGAGCAAGTACTTTGTTTTCTCGTGGAGTGTGCATACATACAATTGTCAAAGTTTTACATATACGTGTCATTTTCTCTTTGCCAAATAAAATAAATGGAGCTCATGCACACATTAACATCAGCAAGCATCTTTTCTTGGTAGACTAAATTTTTGTCTTATTCAAAGCAATGAAAACTGACAAATTTGCCTTTTTTTAATAACAAAAAATGATAAAGAGAAAAGAAAGAGTAGGGAGCAAATACTTTGTTTTCTCGTGGAGTGTGCATACATACAATTGTCAAAGTTTTACATATACGTGTCATTTTCTCTTTGCCAAATAAAACAAATGGAGCTCATGCACACATTAACATCAGCAAGCATCTTTTCTTGTTAGACTAATTTTTTGTCTTATTCAAAGCAATGAAAACTGACAAATTTGCCCTTGATTGTGACAACTTACCACTTCCTTCCTTTAAAAAAAAAAAGAGATGAATTATGCATTTTCGAAAATACCCTTAATGATACTTTTCATTTTTGTTGCCATTGAAAGCGATATTTTTTAGCGGGCTTTTTTCATTTATGAAATGCAATCTTGTTATAAGATATAGATAGATGCTCTTATCAAATAGCCCAATTCATTCTTTGTTCTAATTCACCACACAGCCCCAACTACTAATTTTGACATCGCAGGCCTTCTCGGTTCCATTGAAAACAAAATGGATTTTGATTTGGAATTAATTTCAACATAAAAAAGAAAAGAAAAAAAAAAACTGATCGCGCAGGAAAGCGTGGTGGGCTCAGTTCTTGTGTCCAGCGAATGAATGAGCTAGCTTGTGATCTGCACACCACAAGAAATAACAGTGAAACTGCGCCGGGGGTCTTCCGGCAAGCCCCTCCGGCGTGAGAGTAAGAATATGGACTGGAAATATGGTGGTAGGAATATGGAGTGTATATGGGTACGTAAATATGCAATAAAGCATTACCTTTATCCATGCTACTATTCTCTTATTTATAGTGGATGTGGTGATATTAGGGTTTTCACCAGAGCCGTTGGATGGGATGGATCCCAACCGTTGGATCAGCTCTGTCTTCTAGGCGTACACGTGTCACGCTGGGACTGGTCCGTCTATGTAAAGACACTGCAGCATCTGACATTGATAAGCAGCTTGCCTTATAAGGGAAAGTCAACCTGCACGCCTTTTGTATTTATTACTGATTACATGATTGCACGTGTAACAAGGCATTGAAGCAGGTCTGACATTCTCCCAAATTAGCTAATTAACCAAGCTTGTTGAGGAAGCTTAATAGAAGAGACGACCTGGAGTTGTCCGTCCAGTTGGGTCGTCTCCTTGAGGGGTGACTCGACGAGAGAGTGTTGATCGTTCAGTGACGACGCTCACTCTTGGACGAGCGTCGGCTCGCGCCGAGGGAAGGCTCGTCGTTAGATGGGCTTAGCTCACAGTCGACGATCTCTCCTTGGCATATCGACGGGCTAGAAGTTAATCCCTTCCTCAATGGTACAATGACTCGTCGCTTGGATGGGCTTGGTCGCTCAATGGCGACGACTGTCAACCAATGTTGGACGGGTCATGACCCGAGGCCTTGATCTGTTCCTTCATGGTCGGTCTTTTAGTGGGCCTGATGGGCCCCCTAGCTCGTAGCAAGGTATTGGGCTCGGCCCATCACAGAATATTCCGTTCAGTGGCCCCCAACTCATGGTCGTCTTGACGGGCCAGGAGTTGTCATTTTCCCTCCAAAGTAATCCGTACGACCGTCAATTTGAATTTTGAATTATGGTGACGTCAGTGTTGATGACGTGGGCGGCGAAGATCCCTCCATTAATTGACACGTGTCCCGCGATAGGACATGCTCCTCGGAAGTTGTAGGGGGTATTTAATGCTTATCATTTCGCCGTTTGGGTTCCCTAGACATAAACCCCTCGTCTTCCTGTAGTATAAAAACCTCCCCCATCCTTCACTTCAAACTTTTCGTGAACTCGAGCATTGCGAGCAAAAGGCGATTTCCGGCAAGTAGCAACAAGGAATTCCGGCAACCGTGCGAACGTTTTTCGGCGATATTGGCTGTTCTGGCTTCACCACCGTTGGATAATCCGGCAGCTTGGATTAGGAACTTCTTTGATTTACCACCGGCGAACTCATCGGAAAAACCATCTCCAAACCCAGAAACAGGTAATTTTCTTCGTTCTTCATTTCCTGGGTTTTTGTTAGGGGTTTAAGGATTTGTTCAATGGGGCCCAGAATGGTGAGCTTCGAGAGAGGTGTCAAGTTTGACTTTGGGCTAAACTAAAAAGTATACAAATGTGCCAAGGGTGTCTGGAAGGAGATTCCACTGGTTGAATGCTCATCCATCTTGGCAAAGTTTGATTTTGAGAATGAGTCTCTAGGATTTCCGGTTGGTGAGGTTTTTGGGGATTTCGAGGAAGACGACCCAAGAATCATGTCCTTTAGGTCAATGAACGACCTCCCAAATCATATACGAGCCAACTATAATTTGTCCCGTCGTGATTCATATAGGAATTTGATTGTAGGGGAATCTAGACCGCCCATAGTTAGATCGTCGTCTGTAAATGTTAGGACTGATTCCCCTTCTGTCTTTCCTTGTTTTGTAGACATGGATCACGACGGTCGCCACGATCGGCCGCTCAAGAAGCAAATGAAGCTAGTACGAGCGCGGGGAACACTAGAATTGTCGACGCCTTCCATACTAGTGTACGAGTTGGAAGCAATGAACGAGACTTCGGGGGTGGTGCACGAGGTAATTGGGCTATCACCAAGGTCAGAGCAGCGACAAAGGGAGATATCGCGAAGCCGTTTATAGATTCCCTTCGAAGCTCATTCAGAGTTCATGCCAACAACTACAAGCTTGAGTATCTTAGTCAGCGAGATTACGAGCCTCGTAGGCAATCACTCCTTACCAGCAAGAAGAAAGTTGCTTTCTTCTATAAACAATTTGAGCTCGGACTGAGGTTGCCCTTGGACCCCTTTATCAACGAGTATCTTGAAGATTCAGGTTGTGTGCCGATGGAGTTAAGTGGTAACACAGTTAGGATCTTATCATGTTTCATCATCGTCTGCAGATTCCTTGGCTACGAGCCTTGCAACAAAGTGTTTCGTCAATACTATCGAACGAAACGATCTATGAAGAATGGGAAGTCCTTAGTAAGCGTGTCGTCTATTAGAAATGTCCAAGGTCTGTTCCTGGACACCCAAAATAAAGTCTATGGATGGGATAGTCATATGATTCTGGAGGAGAGCCGGGTAGGATGGCAGTTTCCTTGGCCTAAGAGTCATGATTTTGTGACTGACGACCATATATTTCAAGCTCCATGGGCCAACGAGCTGAAAGGAAAGATCGACCATCTGCTTAGTCTTGGATGGGTGTCATTCACTGATATTGAAGCCTCTCACTGGAGGTATATAAGGGCCGGAATTATGTCTAAGCCGTCGAAGGGCCCCGATCCTTTAGTGAATGTGAATCTTGACACTCGCTATCCAGTTTGGATCGTCCATAATGACTTAGCTTGGGAAGACAACTGTGTGAATAGTGCTGTCGTCCGTCTTGACCACCCTGAACAGTGTTGCGAGAACCTTGAGATGTTCGGGGGTTGGGCTCTCAACACTCGTCCATTTATTTCGATATTTTGTCTTTTTGTCTCGTCGTAAATGACTTTACTTTTTCCCCTTTTTATTTGGCAGTTCTCTCTGAAAAGGATATCAACCTCATCGAAAGGGAAGTCATGAGTTCGAGCGAGGCAATCAAACCCCTTATACGAACTAAGGCCAAGAAGGATAGGGCGACGACCAATGCCATCTACGACCGACAGGAGAATCAATCGAAGAGGAATGATGAGCTCCCTAAAGATAACCCTGCTGGTGCCATTCCTCTGATTGAAAAAGAGATCGTCGCTGGAGGCTTAAACACTGGAGGTCTCCAAGCGGTGGTCGACGGTCTAGAGAAAGAAGCTAGAGTTGAGTCAAGTGTAGCAGCTGCCAATGCTGAGGACCAACAGGTCGTCGTCGTTGAGGGTGAGAATGTTAACCCTGAGGACGTTGGAAGTTCAGACTCTAATCATGAGGTCGTCGGGGAAGGGAGCCACGTCTCCAAGAAGAGGAAAGATCACCCTGCTGGCTCCGGGAGAGAGAAAGGAAAGAGGAATAGAGGCGACGACGACCTTATAAGTTCCTCAGGCCTTGACCCCTCGAGCCGAAACTCCTCATCTTCTGGAGTGCTTACCAGGGCTAAGGCTCTTGAGATGGCCACCAAGTTTGGTAAGGTCCCTCAGATATCTGGGGTTCCTTGTTTGGCAAGAAGTGGCCCTGCCCTCCTTCTGGGGACGGCCTTGACCAAACGGGGCAAAGATGATGATCTTGTACGTCAGATGAGGGGAAATTTAAGATGAGTCAGACGACCTATCATGCTCGGCTTCGGGCGTCTGCAACGGAGGTAATTCAGTTGTTTTTCTTCTCGCATATCTCGTAGTTTAATACTTGTGCTAATAATAATCCTTTAATGGCAGATGACGTCGATGATGGAGGCTATGACGGCGGACTTCAAGGCATGCTACGACGCCGCGAGGCCAAGGAGAACGAGCAGCCTGATTTTTTGTCCGTCTGGCTAAGGAGAGTGCGAGAAGAAATTGAAGGAGGCTGAAGAAAACATCGTCCAGTTGACCGCTGCCTACGAGTCATTAATGGCTCAGAAAAGATCATTTTGGAGGAGGCGGAACCTGGAAAGGCGATAAGACCCGAGCTCGAGAAGGATGGAAAAATCTTGACATTTGCTCTTCGTCTTGCATGGCGAGAGGGCAAGTTAATAGCCCACTGACATCGACTACGAGTCCGGAACCGATTGAATCAATGAGGCTGATCATCAAGTTGCTATTGGGGAGGCCGGGTTGGGCAGATTTGCAGGAATTGATGGCGCAGGGTTTCTGAGTAAATCGTCAGCCAGGCTGGTGCTTCTTCCAAGACGGGTCCAAACATTTGGCCGGAGGATCTCTTCTTGACCCGGAGACTAAGGGCCTTTTGTCTACGAGGAAGGCAGCGGACCTCTGCTCTTAGAAAGCCGGCACACGATGAAGAAGCTCGTCTAGTTCATCCTCTAGTTCCCTTCAATGATAATGACTTGATCATCATCGGAAAGACGAAGGAAAGGCTGGTAAGGACGAGTGGCCAGTTCCCGCTGTTGATCCCAAGAACTTTGATGCCTATTATGCCAACTTCGTCGAAGACGGCCCTGATCCTGATGCATCTCCGTCCAATACTGGTGTTGATCCCCAGTGATTGTTTGATCTTTCTGAGATTGTTTGTAATGTGGTAAAACAATGTTCCCTTTCTTGGTGGTTGTTCCAAACATTGTCCCAAAACAATTTTTAATTTTTGTAATGTAGTCGACCTGTTTTCTCGTCGTTTAGAGGGGGTCGTACGCACAATGTTTGTTTTTATGTTTAAGCTATTCGATGCCTCTGTTTTCTGTTAGTTAATCTGTGTTAACGTAGATAGCATGTGATAACTTGTTTTGAACGAGTAAGTTTGAGGACAAGTGTGAATGGTCGTCGTAAATGATGACCAAATCTTGGGTCGTCCTAACGTGGTCGACCTTTGTTCAATCATTGTATTTTCTCAACTTCTCAATGGCTCGTAGGAATAGTACGAAGGTCCATAGGTTTTTGCTCGTAGGCAAGATTCCATGGACGGGTCGTCATATTCCGTTATAGCGTTCGACGAAGTCTGGCTTCGTCTAACCTTTATACTTGGCTAAAGTGAGTGTAAGTGTCGAAGTCTTTTGCTTTGACTGATCTTTATACTTGATCAAAGTGGTTGTGAGGGTCGAAGTCAGGCTTCAACTGTTCTAAGCTTGATTTTGTAGTGGACGAGTTTCAAAGAAATGATGGGTTTCCATTGATAACCTTGTCGATGATCGTACATTGACAATTCTCACTTTATAAGACTTCTGGGATTTATAGATTATCCCTTACAACTTTCGAAAATACAGACTTTCCATAACACAAAATTGCAACAAAAGTTTTAACTAAGAACCACAGATAGGATGCCCTTAGGGCGCTGGATGTTGTTGATGACGACGGTCTCAAAAGTAGTACTACATAAGGTGGTTGGCATGCCAAGGATGTTTAAGGTGTTCACCGTTCGGCTTAGCTAAGCGGTAGGTTCCTTCTCTGACCACACTTGTGACGATGTATGGTCCTTCCCAATTGGGGGACAGTTTGTTTTGACGGGCTTTGAGTCCCGTCGCTTCAATCTTTCTAAGAACATGGTCGCCGACTTTAAAGAACTTTTTCTTCACCTTCCTGTCGTGGTAAGCCTTGGTTTTCTTCTTGTAATTTTCCATCCTTAGCTGGGCGTCTAATCTTCTCTCGTCCACAAGGTCCAGATCGACTTGCCGATTATGGATGTTCTTTTCGACGTCATAGAGGGCAACTCGGTCCGTCGGCAGCTGGAGCTCGGCGGGAGCCGTAGCCTACGGCCCAGTAGGCCAAAGCAAATGGGGTTTCCCAGTAGGCCCCGGGTGGTTATGCGGGACGGCCCCGGAAGGGGCGATGGGAGTCCAGATCCCAACCATCTCGTATCTCTTCCTTCAAGGTTCTTGCATATGGCAGATAAGACGAGCTTATTCGCCGCTTCAGCTTGCCCATTGCCTTGGGGATAGGCAACGGACGACTTGGAGTGCTTGACGCCCATTCTATTCAATTCTTGTTCAAATTTCCTTGAGAACTGCAGGCCGTTGTCAGAAACAATTACCACTTGGGATTCCAGCGACACCATATCGAATCATGGATGAAGCTTAGGGCATTGTTTTTCGGTAATTTTGTTTAAGGCCTTGGCCTCCACCAGCTTTGAGAAATAGTCATTGCCACAATCACATACTTGACTCCCCCTTTGGCACTGTGGAAAAGGCCCAATTAGATCAACACCCCACATATCAAACGGCGAGCGGCCATGGCAGGGTTTGCTCGGTTGTCGGTAGCTTGGGGAGGTCGGCAAATCGTTGGCGGGTATCACATTTTTCTCACTGGCTTGTTTGGCATCTTCACGGAGGTGGGGCCAGTAATATCCCATGGTGATCAACTTGTCGGCCAATGTACGGGCCCCAGGATGGCCTCCACACTCTCCTTGATGTACCTCAAAAAGCAATTGAACGACCTTGTGCGGGTGGGACGCACTTCAGAGTGGCCTGGTAATGGATCGTCGGTAGAGCTCTCCTTCTACGACCGTGAATCTGGCCGCCTTTCTCCTTACTTGCCTTGTCGAAACTTCGTCGCTTGGCAACTCATCCTCTTCGATAAACGCCCTCAGCTCGTCGATCCAACACTTTGGACCGTCCCAATCTGCAGGACCTTCACCCGTTCATGCAAGGTTTGAGCTGGGTAGGCAGTGATGACCGTGCTCGTCCTCGGGGAGTTGATCCGTTGCCAGCTTTGAGAGTAGGTCGGCGTGTTCGTTGTTTTCACGAGCAATTCTCTGGATTGCCCAAAATTCCAACCCCTGAACCAACTCGCCGACCAAGGAATGGTATTTCTGAAGGGTGGAATCGACGACCTGATATTCTCCACGTACTTGGTTTACTATCAACTGAGAGTCACAAAATGCTGCGATTTTGGTAGCTCCAAAACACTTAGCGTATTCAATGGCCGCTATGAGTGCTTCGTATTCCGCTTGATTGTTAGATGCTTGAAACTTAAATCTCGATATTTCCTCGAAGATCGTTCCGCTTTACGGTTCGACAAGTACGATCCCGCTCCACTCCAGATTACGGTTGCGGCCGTCCAGAATAAATCTTCCAACATCCTGCGGGCAAAACCAACTCCTACGGTTTGTCGTCGACTTCCTTGCCTTTGTCATTCTTACGAGAAGGCCTTTGATCGTTAGTATGCTTGAAAGATGTTTCAACTAGGAAGTCCGCGAAGATTGTGCACAACGGGGTTTTTCTCGTTCTATACTCGATGTCGAACTCGGTTAGCTCAATACTCCGAGTTGAGAAGACGGCCAGGAGTTTTCGGGTCGGTGCAAAATCTTGCGCAGTGGGGCATTTGTGTAGACGATGATGGGGTGAGCAGAGAAGTAAGCTCGTAGCTTTCGCGCTGTGATGACGAGAGCGTAAGCGATCTTCTCCGCGTTAAAATAACGAGTTTCCACATCTGATAAAGCCTTGCTGACATAGTAAACTGGCCTCTGTGTTCCACCTTCCTCCCTAACCAACACGGCGGCTACGGCTTTGTCACCCGCCGAGAGGTAAACATAAAGGTCTTCACCTGCTACGGGGCTTTGGAGGAGTGGTGGGGAGCCAAGATACTCTTTCAGCTGATTGAACGACTGGGAACATTCATCCGTCCATTTGAAGTCCTTAGCACCTCGGAGAGCTTTAAAAAATGGAAGCGATCTCTCGGCGGACTTGGCAATAAAACGACCTAGGGCCGCTACTCGTCCATTCAAACGCTGAACCTCCTTAATGCTCGTAGGTTCTGCCATGTCGATCAAAGCCTTGATTTTCTCAGGATTGGCTTCGATTCCCCGCTGTGAGAGCATGAATCCTAAGAACTTTCCTGCTGCAACTCCAAAGACGCACTTAGCCGGATTGAGGACCATGTCGTTTGCTCGGAGATTGGAGAATGTTTGCTGTAGGTCGTCGACATGCTTTCTCTTTCTACTTTTGACGACCATGTCATCAACATATGCCTCCAGGTTGTCGCCGATCTGCTCCTTGAATACCTTGTTGATCATCCTTTGGTATGTGGCTCCGGCGTTCTTGAGCCCAAAAGGCATCTTCGTATAACAGTAAGTTCCCCCTGCAGCCTGAAAGGCCGTCTTTGGAATGTCTTCTTCAGCCATCTTGATTTGGTGGTAGCCAGAATAAGCATCAAGAAAGCTCAAAGTAGTGTGACCGGCCACAGAATCGACGAGCTTGTCAATTCTGGGCAAAGGGTAACTGTCCTTGGGGCACGCCAAGTTTAGATCGGTAAAGTCGACACAGAGCCTCCACTTTCCATTTGGTTTTTTCACAAGGACCACGTTAGCCGACAAGTTGTGAACCCAAATGGCCACAATGATTCCAGCGCTCAACAACTTCTCAATTTCTTGTTTTATAGCAATCTCTTTTTCAGCTGAAAAAACTCGACACCTTTGCTCTTTGAATTTCATGGTGGGGTTCACTCCTAGCCTATGAACTGCCACATCCTCTCTAATCCCCTTCATATCTTCCACTTTCCAAGCAAAAACATCGAGGTTCTGTTTGAGTAGGGATATTATCTCTTCCCTCTCCTCAGTGCATAACTGAGACCCCAGTTTTATTTTCTGCTCTGGATAGTCGGGGTTTATGACTAGTCCGACTAGCTCGTCTGCCGGTTTCATCTCAGGGGCGTCGTCCCTAAAGTCCATGGATTCAATGACGATCTCCTTAATTTTTCTCCTTGCTTCTGGTGTCAGATCTGGTACCTCGTCGTCGATCAACTTATCCAGCTCGGCCCCCGATTCTTGGGCGACCAAAAGTTGTGGCTTTGCGGCTTGGTCGTTCAAGAATACTTCAGCGAGAACCTCTGGATCGTCTATGCATTTGATTGTTGAGATGTCGGCGTATGAGGTCGTCGTTTGTTTGACAGATTTGGAGAGCTTCACATTATGATCTGGGTCGTCAATTTCAATGGTCCGCTTTGCCTTCAACACGTGTTCTAGGAATTCTGGGGCCGTCCCCAACACACATCCCACTCCAGCACGTGAAGGAAACTTGACTCGTTGATGGGGAACTGAGGCGACGATCCCCAAAGCGGATTGACCAGGTTGGCCAAGGATTACGTGATAGTCACTGACGACGTCGATCACAATAAAAGTTACAGTCTTGATTGTTCTCAATGGGTGTTCCCCGATGTCGACTGGAAGGTCGATCTGGCCTTTTGCGTCTACCCGGTGATTGGTGAATCCTTCTAGACGACCTAAGTAAGGACTTAGACGGCTATCAGGTAGACCCATTCTCTGGTAGACGTTGTAAAACAAAATGTCTTTGGCCGCTCCCGTATCGATCAAAATTCTCCTTGATTCGCAGTTATCGATGAAACCAGGTATGACCAGAGTTTGTTGACGAGCTAATGGATTGGCTGGCAGCTCGTAGGGAAAGAAACTTATCACGTCGTTTGGAATTTCCGATTTTTGGGGGACATGTGGGGCCTTCTTCAGATGGTAGATGGCGCTCTTAATCTGATTCTTGCTCGTCTCCTCAGAGATTACTAACACCATTCTTGGATTCCTCTGTGGAGGGTCGTCGTTGGCAGCTCGGGTGTTGGCCGCCTGACGATCCTTCCTTACGTATTCCTCAAGTCGTCCATCGTCGATCCATCTCTGAATGATCTTTTTCAAGCTGAAACATTCCTCGGTATCATGCCCTTTATCTCTGTGGTATTCACAATATTTGTTCATGTTTTTCTTTCCCTTCCCGCTCGGGTTCATTTTTGGCGCCGGGCCAAAATCAACGTTGCTCAAAATTTCTGCTCTAGACACGGTAAGTGGAGTGTACGACTTCGGGACTTTTTCTGCTTTGACTTTGTTCTTTCCTTTCTCTCCGACCTTATCCTTCTTGTATTTTGTCGCTTCAACCTCGTCGACGGCTTTTCCCTTTCTTTGCAACTTCCTTTCTTCAGCCTCGGCGACGGCGTACGCCTTGGCATAGAGGTCTTTACGGGACTTGGCCGGGTGGACTTGAAGCTCGTAGTCTAGAGTAGAAGAAACGACACCATGTCTGAAACAATTTATGATCTCCCTGTCAGTTAGGTCCTCATCAATTTGATCCACCAATTTCTTGAATCTTTTGAAGTAACTCATCGAGCTTTCAGTGGCTCCTTGGGAAATATTGCTTAGGTCGTTGACAGTCTTACGACGATCTCCCGCCGTAGCAAACCTTCCTAAAAACTTCTTTCTCATTTGTTTCCATGATTCAATACTCCCCTTTGATAGGCCTCTAAACCACCTCAGAGCAGCGTCGATCAGTGTGCTCGTAAGGGCCTTACACATGATGTCGTCGTGACCTGAAGCTCTTGCCACTACATACATCCGTGCCTCAAGATGTTGTATGTGGTCAATGGCGCTGGTAGAGCCATCGTATTGCTTCAGTTCGGGGAGTTTAAAGCCTGGCTCTGGGGGTCCCGTTTCTAACATCCAGGGCGCCAAGGGATTCATGGTGCCGCCATCATCATCTGAGTCGTCGCTATCCATCTTATTTCTTTTGTTCGTCAACTCCTCTACCTAACGTTTCAGCCTTAGGAACTCTCTCATATCAACTTCTCCTGCTGGGCCGGCTGGGGGGATCCTATCTTGACGAGGCCCCCGGGCAACGATATTGGATCGTTGCCTCTCTGGGGGAGCGAGTCGTCGTGAGATGGATCTCTCCCTTCCGTAGCTCGTCGACTGAGATGGTCTGTACGATCTGGACGCCTCTCGTTCGTGACGGGGGGGAGTTCGTGTTCTCTCCCTGTAGCTCGGCGCCCGTTCGTTTCTCAACGAGGGTGTCTGTAGACGACCTTGAATTGCTTGGTTCTGATTTGCTTCTGGATTTTCAACTGCCATGATTCTACGAGTGTCTATCTCTCCCTCCCTTCGTTGTTGGGAGGGCGCTCCTTCGCTACGGCGTTGATTAATGTGGTTTCTGAGGTCAATTTGGGGTACCACCCGTTCTTCTCCAGTGACGACGTCATCTCGACGACCCTCTCTCCTCCGATTCCTCCTTCTTCCAGACGAGACAGTGCGATGGGACGCCTGTGGGGCTTGGGGCGCCGCCATTTGGATGAGCTCGTCTTGAATTTGTAGGAATTCTTTCAGGGCGTTTGACCTCTCGATGAGGAAGGCGGCTCTGTCAAGGTGTGGGTTAGATGGGCCTCCCAAACGACGTTCAGCAGCCACCTCAGGTCTCCTCTCCAAGGGAGGTCGTCGCTGTCTCTCTGGAGCTAGTCTTTTCTCCCTTCTTCTAGCTGTTTGAAGGCCAGTGTCATCAACCACCCCTTGTGACCTGGTAACCCTCAGATTAGGGTTCCTAGGTGGAGAGGGTGCTCTAGGGTTTTCCTGTTGAGGAGGAGGTACGCCCTCATCTCCGGTAGACTTGCTGGCCGTGTGACCATCTGACACCATTTTTCCGGGCTTCTCTGGCTGTATTTCTTTTGCTGGAGATCACTAACAACTTTTCCGACAATGGAACCAATCTGATCGCGCAGGGAAGCGTGGTGGGCTCAGTTCTTGTGTCCAGCGAATGAATGAGCTAGCTTGTGATCTGCACACCACAAGAAATAACAGTGAAACTGCGTCGGGGGTCTTCCGGCAAGCCCCTCCGACGTGAGAGTAAGAATATGGACTGGAAATATGGTGGTAGGAATATGGAGTGTATATGGGTACGTAAATATGCAATAAAGCATTACCTTTGTCCATGATACTATTCTCTTATTTATAGTGGATGTGGTGATATTAGGGTTTTCACCAGAGCCGTTGGATGGGATGGATCCCAACCGTTGGATCAGCTCTGTCTTCTAGGCGTACACGTGTCACGCTGGGACTGGTCCGTCTATGTAAGGACACTGCAGCATCTGACATTGATAAGCAGCTTGCCTTATAAGGGAAAGTCAACCTGCACGCCTTTTGTATTTATTACTGATTACATGATTGCACGTGTAACAAGGCATTGAAGCAGGTCTGACATTCTCCCAAATTAGCTAATTAACTAAGCTTGTTGAGGAAGCTTAATAGAAGAGACGACCTGGAGCTGTCCGTCCAGTTGGGTCGTCTCCTTGAGGGGTGACTCGACGAGAGAGAGTTGATCGTTCAGTGACGACGCTCACTCTTGGACGAGCGCCGGCTCGCGCCGAGGAAAGGCTCGTCGTTAGATGGGCTTAGCTCACAGTCGACGATCTCTCCTTGGCATATCGACGGGCTAGAAGTTAATCCCTTCCTCAATGGTACAATGACTCGTCGCTTGGATGGGCTTGGTCGCTCAATGGCGACGACTGCCAACCAATGTTGGACGGGTCATGACCCGAAGCCTTGATCTGTTCCTTCATGGTCGGTCTTTTAGTGGGCCTGATGGGCCCCCTAGCTCGTAGCAAGGTATTGGGCTCGGCCCATCACAGAATATTCCGTTCAAAAACTATTCTAACACAAACCAAAATCTGACTAAAAAACAGTATTAGTATTGTGACTACTTTATTGTAAACATTATATATATATATATATATATATATATATATATATATATATATATATATATATAAAGCTAATATTAACTGTTCTTTTTATTTTTTGATTTTAAAACCACCTACTTCAAAATATGGTGGCCCCGATTGAAAAGTTCGCTTAGGGCTCCAAATTTTACAGGATCGGCCCTAAATTCAGCCTCCTAATAGTCTAGAGAAGAGAAGGTTAATAATTTAGTGCTTGGTAGATATGGATTAAAACATGACAATTGTTTATTAAGACCAAATTACCCACACAATGTTGTCTGAGTACATTAGATGACATTTTCAACATCTATTCCAACCTTGTCTTCTTGCATGTTCTCCATCTTGAGAATATATCTTGCTCAATTTTATTTTAAAAGTAAAGAGTGCAAAACAACCCTTGTAATCATATTTCTACATAGCTTGTACAATGAACCTCAATTAAGATCTCAAGATAAGGGCCTAAATAAAGAAAAATAACACTTTGAAATTGACAAACTGTCACTATTGTCCGTCAACAATACTGATATGGGGCATTTACAAAAAACTCATTTTAAAAGATGGAAATTACAAAAAAATACACACAAGATGGAAATTACAAAAAACTTTTATAAAAATTACAAAAAAACTACTTTTGTAAATTGAAAGCACTATTTTCTTAAAAAAAATAAAAAATAAATAAACATAAAATGTAAAACAATCTTGTCATTCATTTTCAAACATTAAATTTTGCACAAATATAATTGATCATGAACAATTTTAAAAAAAATCATTTAGTGAGAACAATCCATCTCATATAGCAACAACAATCTAAAAATCATCGCCTCTTGATACCACTTCCTTGCAAGTTGGACGGAGTAAAATGGTATGCTAAAACTGCGATAAACAACTGATACAAATGATAAACAACTGATAAAAACAACTGATAAACAACTGATACAAATGATAAACAACTGATAAAAATAACTGATAAACAACTGATACAAATGATAAACAACTGATAAAAACAACTGATAAACAACTGATACAAATGATAAACAACTGATAAAAACAACTGATAAACAACTGATAAAATAACTGATAAACAACTGATACAAATGATAAACAACTGATAGAAATGATAAACAACTGATAAAAACTGATAAACAACTGATACAAATGATAAACAACTGATACAAATGATAAACAACTGATAAAAACAACTGATAAACAACTGATACAAATGATAAACAACTGATAAAAATAACTGATAAAATAACTGATAAACAACTGATACAAATGATAAACAACTGATAGAAATGATAAACAACTGATAAAAACAACTGATAAAAACTGATAAACAACTGATACAAATGATAAACAACTGATACAAATGATAAACAACTGATAAACAACTGATACAAATGATAAACAACTGATAAAAATAAATGATAAACAACTGATAGAAATGATAAACAACTGATAAAAACAACTGATAAACAACTGATAAACAACTGATACAAATGATAAACAACTGATAAAAACAACTGATAAACAACTGATACAAATGATAAACAATTGATAAAAACTGATAAACAACTAATACAAATGATAAACAACTGATAAAATAACTGATAAACAACTGATACAAATGATAAACAACTGATAAACATCAAAATTCCGAAAACCTCCATCATTTTCACCATTAAACTCTTCTCAATTACAACTGATAAAAAACTGATACAAATGATAAACAACTGATAAAAACTGATAAACAACTGATACAACTGATAAACATTAAAATTCCGAAAACCTCCATCATTTTCACGATTAAACTCTTCTCAATTCATCACATAAATTCTAAAAAACCAATCATTACCAACAACAACAACCACAATCCAGCTCAAAATTTCATAAACCTAAACCCCCGGTGAACTGATTGATGAAAATGATAGGTTGAGGAGAGAGAATTCCAGCTCAATAAAGAGCTTAGCCAAATGAAGTATCTCTGAAGTAATATCTATTCTATGATGTCAAATTATGCACCTAATCAACCGGAAAATTTAAATCCGAACACTTAGTTCACTAAGAAATTTGAAGAAAATGCAGTTGAATTGTGATATCCCCTAACTTCTTCACAGACTAAAACCCCTGTTTCCATACCTAAACTCAATTTTTCACTTTTCTAGTTCATCAAACAGTTTTTTTCAGATCAATTTCTTACTAATCAAACTCACTGAGTTGTAAACATCATTCCGAAATTAAAACACTTAGTTCAGTAAAAATTGATGAAAATGCGGTTGAATTGAGGTTAGGAAGAGTAGGTGGAGAGAAAAGTAAGGAGGAACGAACGAACTAACGAACCTGTTGACGAAAGCCGAGAGGATAGATAAAGCCATAAGTGACGTTCCAGGTGAAGAATCTGTACGGATCTTCAGCTCCGGCAATGGCGACGAGAGCGGCGAAGATAATGCAGAATGAGCTGGCCGCTGATTTCCTTCAAATTCTGAATGCATTTTCTTCAAATTTCTTAGTGAACTAAGTGTTCGGATTTAAACAGCACTAAAATGGCAGAAAATGAGCTGGAGAAGAAGCTAATCACGATGGATCTATTGCCGGATTTGTGAACGGAGATGGGGAAGGTGGAGAAGGTCGTCGCCGGAGGTGAAGAAGGTAGTTGCCGGAGGTGGGTTTGGGTAGAGAGAGAAAGTGGAGAGAAAAAAGTGTGGGTGGGTGTGTGTTGTGTGCATTTTTTTGTAATATTCAAATATATGTAAATTGTTTTTTGTAATATCATAATTTACATGTTTTTTTTGTAAATGCCATCTTTTTTAGTGAGTTTTTTGTAATAACCCCTACTGATATTACATTTTGTGTAGATTGCAATAAATTTGTTTTGGCCGATAGATAGAAGCCGATAGTAAATAGAGGTGGATAACAACAATGGTGGATTGAGACGGAGGTAGCCCACCAATGGTAGACGTAGATGGAAATTTTGAAAACAAATTCATGTTTATAAGAGTGTAGTTTTAAATCATCTTTCACAAATTGTTTACATTTCATTAACCGCTATACTACCGGAAAATATTATAATTAGACACCGATTAAGTAACTTACTTAAAACTAGGTACAAATACTTTATTTACAAAACACAACTTTGTTAATCTCAATTATTTCACTACTCTAATGTTATAGTAATCATGATACCTAGCAATAATCTAATCAAAAATGGAGGTAGAGATGGTATTACGTCATTTTTATAAGATTGTATGTTGTTTGAATATATATGTAACTTTACGAATACATGCCTTTGTATAACTCAAACTTCAAAATATTTAAAAATAAAAACATGTAATAAATATATTTGTATATAATAAGTACAAAAACAAGATGAAATGTTGGGTAATAGGTCCTTAAACAAGATGGGACTTGAAATTTTCAAAAGTCTCATAACTTATTTTCAGTAATATATATAACTAAAAACATTTAATAAATACTTCCTCCGTCCAAGTAGTTACTTCACAGTTACTGTACTCACGTAAATTAAGGAGGGAGTATTATATTGAAAGTATTGTGAGTGTGAAATTAAAATAGGAGAGAGAATGAGTGGAGGGAATAGTAAATTATAATGGTGTTGTGAGTATTAAAATAATGTAGGAAAGAGAATGAGTGGGGTAGTGTTAATTTTTTAATATTAAAAACTTTCTATTTTGGGTAAGAAACAAAGTGTGAAGTATGTAATTAGACGCCCAAAATAGAAAGTGTGAAGTATGTAACTGGACGGAGGGAGTATATGTTTATTCAATATTTCCTAAAAGGAGATGAAGCATTAGGTGAAACAATGTTTAGATTATCAAAAGTCTCTTCATTATGAATAAATATATATTTAAAAAATGTAATAAATATATGTTCATCAAATAGGTCTCTGACAAGTTGAAATATTGTTTAAAACAAGTTTAATATAATCAAAGTCTTCTAATTCAAAATATATACATGTAACAACTCCTAAAGAAATATGGAAATTAAGTTAAATAAGTTTAGAATTATAAAAGACTCATAAATTTAAATAATACGACTTAAATATCAAATAAAGAAGAGGCAAATCATCATGTGTTAAAACAACTAAAAAAACATCACTTAATAAATATAAGTACATCTAGTAAGTCATAAGAGAATATGGAATTTGGGATGATGCCCGTATTTACATCTCACCCGGGGACCTTCTTTAGTACATCCATTTAGTGGAAGCAATCGCGCAGATAGTTATAAAAAATCTCATACTTTAATAATGTTTGGATTATAAAAAGTCTCTTTATCATTAATCAAAATTATTTAAATATAAAAACATGTAAAAAATATGTGATTCTAATAAGTCCTAAAGAAGATGTAACATTGGGTGACAAAAATTTGAGATTATAATTAATCTCATAATTTATATTATTGATGTAACTTAATTTAAATGAATTGAATATGTTAAATGATATGAAATCAAAAGTTATATTTATTACAATTATTATTTTTTAACAAAAAACTTTCAGTAAATATATGCTTGTACAATAAGTCCTAAAGGGAGATAGATCATTAGGTGAAATAATATTTAGATTATTAAGAGTCTCTTAATCATGAATCAAATTAAATTAAAAATTAAACACATGTAATAAATAATGTCCATGTCCACATAATAAGTTCCTAGAATGATGGAACGATTGGTAAAATAAATTGAGATTATTAAAAGTCTCTTAATTTTATTTATCAATGAAACTTAATTTAAACAAATTGAATTTGATATGGAATCAAAGTTAGATTTATAATGAATTAACTTTATTTTGTTTTTTGAAATGCACATTTTGTAACTTCTAAAGGAAAATGAAATTTAAGTTAAATAAGTTTGGGATTATCAAAATACTCATATTTTGATTTAATTGATAGAACTTAAATAGCAAATAATGAAGAGGCAAACTCATCATGCATTAAAACAAATAAAAGAACACTATGTAATAAATATAAATGATAATAAGTCCTAAAATATTAGGGTAAATTACAATTTGATTACCTATGTTTGAGTCACAGTTGCAATTTGATTTTCAACATTGAAAAAGTTACAATCTGATTTCTAACATTGACATTTTGTTGCTAATTGGTGAAAAAAATTAATGAAATGTTAGTTTTTTTGCAAAATTCAAGTCATGCGCATGCACTTGAATTTTTAAAAGTCATAATGGTCATTTCAAACCCAACACCACCGACTAATGCCACTATTAGCAACATAGTCATCACCACTCACTACTTTACGTGTTTTTTTAATTAATTTATATATTTAAATCGTTTTTTTTCATTAACCAGGTATTATAAAGCTATATCATTTTGATGTTAAAGAGTAATTTATTTCTTTTTCCCCTGCGAAATGATTAGCATGTCCCTTAAAAGTTATTTACATGGCACATGACTTTAATTCCATCAAAAAAATAACAATTTGTTAGTTTTTATACCAATTTGCAACAAAATGTCAATGTTATAAATCAACTTGCAACTTTTTCAATGTTGAAAATCAAATTGCAAAACTGATATAAAATAGGTAACCGAATTGCAATTTGCCCAAAATAATATGAAATATGGGTTATCAAAAGTCTCATAGTTTATTTTTGTTAATATAACTTAAGTATCAAGTGAATTTGAAATGATATTAAATTGAAAGATAGATTTATCATAACTCTTATGATTTTACTAAAAAAGTCCAATAAATTTATGTACCTAAAAGGAGATGAAACTCTAGGTGAAATAATATTGAAATTTTAAGATTTTTAACTTATATTTTATTAACATAACTTAAATATTACGTGAACTAAATCTAATTTGAAATCAATAGCAAAATTTCTTCCCATTTAAATTATATCTTTCATTAAGAATGCATACTAATACTTTAATCGACAAAAAAAAAAAAAAAAAAAAACTGTAATTAGATATAAAATTTAGTGTGTAACAAGGGTTAACACCTAGTTAGATTGAAAGTCAGTTTTACTCTCAGATTCAAAATTAATCGTTTACTCTTTAGATTCAAGATAAGTGATAACTTTGACTTGAAAAATTATTCAAAATAGCTCTATTTATTTCATATAAGATATAAAAGATAATAATATTTATAATAATATTAATAATAATAATAATAAAAGTAATATTAGTATTTTATTTATTAATATTAGTATATTAATTATTAAATTATTGTAATCATTGTATTTCTTAAAATTATTAAATTTCAAAAAACGATATATTTTGAAAAGTAGGGAATAAAATGAGTTGAACTCTGAAACAAATGGGCTTTTAAACCGCTCAAAACTCCAACCTCCAACATTTAGCGGAGTTCATTCGATAAAATTTCATTACCTCCGATGAATGTAAGAAGGAATCTCAAGTAATAGCCTTTGAGCGTGGATTGCGAAGTTTCTTTTTCACTCGGGGACTTTGGTTATGATAGGCAAAAACCATATTTTCGTCACTAAATTTTAACTTTTTTCAAAATGTTCTCATTGAATTATTATTTTTCAAAATGTTCTCACTGAACTTTCACAATTTTTAAAATATGCTCACTCCGTTAACATATTCGCTAAAAATCTAAAGAAATTTTGTCATGTGACTTAAAGTAAATAATGTTCATTAAGTTTTCAACCAATATGTTAACATTGTTGACATGTATGATGAAGCTACAAATATCTTTAAATGTAAAATGTCATTAACACATAGTTTATAAGAAATATTACAAATTAATTCCCCAAATAAACCACGTATCCTAGATCGTATTTAACAAAACTAGTCATATGAGGTCATGTAGTTAAATTTCGTTAAATTTTAAGCGAATTTATTTACGGAGTGAGCACATTTTAAAAAATATAAAAGTTCAGTGAGAACATTTTAAAAAAAAAATAGTTTAGTAAGAACATTTTAAAAAATGCTATAGTTTAGTGATGAAAATATGATTTTTGATGTCATGATAGCTCGTTTGTGCTATTAATGATGACAATGCATTCAATTATTATAGCTTGTTCTAGGCGGTGCCTTTGTTAAGTATAACCAGCAATTTTGTTGATGATAGTTAGTGCTATTGTTTCAAAGTGTCAATGTTATATATAAAAAGCATTGTGTTAGTATAGAAATAGTGTTAGTGAACATGTAAAAAAGTGTTTGTATTAGTGTGTTTGAGTGCAAGTGTTGTGTAAAAAAGTATTAGTGTAAAAGAGTGGTATTGCAGGTTCTTTTGAGTACTAACGCATGCAAATTTGAGTGTTAGTGCATGGGTAAAAAAGTGTTTTATATAAAAAATGTTATTAATAGTGTAAAAAGTATCCCATGCATGTGTGTCAGTTAGTGTAAAAATATATCAATGTTAATATAAAAGAGTGTCAGTGTTGGTGTAAACAATGTCAATGCAATGCATGTGTGTTTTGAGCGTTAGTGCATGAGTATCGATGCATTTATTATTAAGTATCAGTGTCTCGATACTAGTGTAAAATAGTGCTAGTACATGTGTTTTGAGTGTCATTGGTGTTAATAAGATCCGTTAGAAACAGAGTGGGTACAAGATTGCAACGCATCTTGTCACAAGTTCCATTAAAAATCAACATTTTTTTTTAATGTTGATTTTTAATAAAAAAAAATTATAAATATTTTTGACATTCACTTCCAAAATTTTAATTTTGCAAAATTATACTAAAATATGAAAGAAAAAATATTTAGAAACAAATTATTTCAATAATTCTTTTTTCAAAAAAGTCACTCATTTTAGAAAAATAATTATGAAATTAGGAATAGGGGAGTACAAGATTGCAATGCATTAGGATGAACGAAAATAAAATTTAAGAAATTCAAAAAAGATTATCGTGAAATAAAATAATGAAAAACAACCAACATATATAAAAAGAATTAGACGGATATGCAATTGAAATAGGGATGAATCAATTAGGGATACACATAATTACAGTGTTGTAGACGGAGACTCGGTAAACCAAAAAGGAAAACAGCGGCATAAATAAAGAAGGGGTGTTGGCCGTAGGATTATAACGGTAGGGAAGTAATCCAATGATTAGAATCAAGATTAAATAATAAATTATTGTTAACCATTGAGTTGGAGCGTTTATGGATTGATATGAGCTATTTTTTTTTGTCTAAAGTCAATATAATACTTCCTCCGTCCCAATAGTAGCTGTCCAATTTTTGGATTACACGCAAATTAATAAAATGAGGGGAAAGTAAAAATGTTGTGAGTGTGATTTGAAAATAGGAGAGAATGAGTGGAGGGAATAGTAAATTATAATAGTGTTGTGAGTATTAAAACAATGTAGGAGAGAGAATGAGTGGAGGGAATAGTAAATATTCCTTTGCCAAAAAAAGAAAGTGAAAGCTATTAACGAGACACCCAAAATGATAAAATGGGAAGCTACTATTAAGACAGAGGGAGTATGTTACTTTTGAGCTTTATTATATTATAGATAATTAAATGGTCAATAACTGGACATAATTAAAGTCCCTGCTTTACTCCCTCCGTTCCAATAAGTGCTTCACCCTTTTTGGTGGGCACGCAAATTATGGAAATGAGAGGGAAAAAAATTATTGTGAGTGTAATTTGAAAATAGGAGAGAGAATGAGTGGAGGGAATAGTAAATTATAATGGTGTTGTAAGTATTAAAATAATGTAGGAGAGATAATAAGTGGAGGAAATAGTAAAGATTCTTTGCCAAAAAAAGAAAGGTGAAGCTTCTAACGGGACGCCCTTTTGGGTAATTAGTGAAGCTTTTATTGGGACGGAGGGAGTATTTTTTTATTTTATTTTTAAATGATTTATCTAAACTAACATCTACTGCATGAACTTGTGACATGATTAAAATAAGGACTTCTCTATATCACTCAACAAACAAGAACAAATTTTGTAATCTTGATGATGTTTCCGTAACATGGTACCGATAATTACTAAAAAATCTCCTAAATTACCTCTTTTACATGTATCTGACATAAGATAAGTTAGGCCTCATTTTTTTTTAATTTTCAGCTCTTATTCAAATTTGAATGAGTCGGTGCATCAGACATTATACAATTCAAACTGTTTGTTTTTTTTTCTCCATTCAAATCTAAATGACTCTTATTTTTCACTTAATTTTCAGATATAAAAATATCACTTATTTGTCCCTTAATTGAATTTTTTCATATATATCTCTTCCAGAAACTCGTAATTTCAAAAATATCCAATTCAAACACTAGATCAACAATCATTCATCTCATTTCTCTACTCCATTAAATGTCATAACCCTAATTTCAGATGTGAATTCTGATAAATATTCAAACAATTTGAGTAATTCAAAAATCAGTGTTCAGACGCTACCTCTTATCAGCTCAGTCAAATTCAGACATGAAATCAGATTTCAGCACTTAAAACACTTAAAAATTGAAATTCACCAAATCCACCACAGCAGTCCCGAAACCCTCCTTAAAAGTGAAATGTGTGTCAGATTATCGAAAATTATAAAGGAGGGACACAAGAGATCTAGATAACCATTCGTTTGTATTCATTGAAGCATTGGACTATTGTAACAACGTGAAATGTCTTGTGACAAATAAAAAAGTTTGATCTACTTTTGCGATTCTTACTAGAATCAACAGTTTCTCTTTTTCGAAAATTGAATTGAAGATAGTCGGTCTCTTCGATGTATCATACATTTATTTTCTCTTCATTTGTCTTTTTTGATTAGGTTCAATTTCTTTTATTTATATTCGGTAAGCCTCAAAGTTAGTATTTCTCTCATTCGTTGAGCGCCCTTGTCTTCTCTATTTCGTCGAGAGTCATTGTATTCTCAATTGTGAGAGCCTTTGTAATTGTGTGCTATTTGTATATCCTCTTGTTGCGTGTTTGAGATGCTTGATTGGCCATTTAATGCGACTCAAGTGCTTTCATTTGTTGCATCCTTAAGGCCATTTTTTTTCGTGTGGAAATTTTTTGAATGTCATTGTTAGGTAGTGTCCAAATTATACTTGAAAAACCATTTTGGGCATCTCAAGTCATAGTTCAAAAAGACGTTAGATGGAGATTTGGTTTTGGGTTTTGGCAGATTGTTTATAAAAGGGTTAGTCGTAATTTTAGCAATTCTTATGTAGGCGATGAGGCTCCGACCTTTCTAGGGTGACATCTAAGGCTCCGTTTGTTTCGACATAAAACATTTTTCGGAAAATGTTTTACGGAAAATGTTTTCCTGTAAAATGTTTTACTGAGGTATGGCGTAAAATATTTTACGGAGGAAGGGTGTAAAATGTTTTCGGTTGTTTGGTAAGAAATTTTTTTCCCGAAAGGACGTAAAATGTTTTATTAAATTTTTTTTTATCATTTTTTGTAACTACCCCACCCACCTGCCACCTGTCCACCCCCTGCCAACCCCACCTCACCCCCACCCCCACCCCCACCCAAAAAATAAAATAAAAAAATTTAACCATTTTTTGTAACTATCTCACCCACCTCCTGCCTACCCCACCCCACCCCCCACCAAAAAAAAAAAAATTAATCATTTTTTGTAATTATTCCACCCACCCCCTGTCTACCCCACCCCACCCCACCCCACCCACCCACCCACCCACCCACCCATCCCCCCCCCCCCCAAAAAAAAAAAATTTAATCATTTTTTGTAACTACCCCACCCCCCCACCCCAAAAAATTATTAAAAAAAAGTTTTTTTTGGTGGGGAGGTGGGCGGGTGGGGTGGGGTAGGCAGGGGGTGGGTGGGGTAGTTATAAAAAATGATTAAAAATTTTTTTTTTGGGTGGGGTGGGGTGGGGTGGGGTAGGCAGGGGTGGGTGGGGTAGTTACAAAAAACGATTTAAAAATATTTTTTTTGGGGGTGGGGGTGGGGTGGGGTAGGCAAGGGTGGGTGGGGTAGTTACAAAAAACGATTAAAATTTTTTTATTTTTTTTGGTGGGGGGTGGGGGTGGGGTGGGTGGGTGGGATAGTTACAAAAAATGATTAAAAAAAATTTTTTTTTGGGAGTGGGGGTGGGGTAGGCAGGGGGTGGGTGGGGTAGTTACAAAAAATGATTAAAAAAAAAATTTTTTTTGGGGTGGGGGGTGGGGTGGGGTAGGCAGGGGGTGGGTGGGGTAGTTACAAAAAATGATTAAAAAAAAATTATTTTTTTTTGGTGGGTGGGTGGGTGGGTGGGGTAGGCAGGGGTGGGCAGGTGGCAGGTGGGTGGGTGGGTGGGGTAGTAAATTATTTTTTTTTGGGTGGTGGGTAGGCAGGGGTAGGGGTGATTTTTTTATTATTATTATTATGTTGTACCTTGTGAAATATGAGTTGTACATGAAGGACACAATTTTCCGAAAAATGTTTTACTTAGGACAAGGTCAGTAAGTCGTTTTACTTAGGAAGGGCGTAAAATGTTTTCCGAAAAACGTTTTCTCCATTTTCCGGAAAACAACCAAACAACGGAAAACGAGTTATTTTTCGGAAAATATTTTTCGGGGGCTTAACCAAACAACGGAAAACGAGTTATTTTACGAAAACGAGTTATTTTACGCCCAAACAAACAGAGCCTAACTATGTAAATGCAAAAAAATTATCTTTTTTTTAAAAAAATAATGAAGGAGGGAGGACAGAAGGGATGACTAAAAATGACGGGGAAGGGATAATTTTTATGTTTTGGATGAAAAGGGTATTTTAAGAAAATTATATTTTCTATGTGGCTAATTTAAAAATATATAGTATATATGTTTGATGATGTCAAAATCGTCAAATCAGCCCAAATCCAAGCGTTCGGATGCTCCGGAGATTGCAAGGCCTGAAAATAAGAGAAAACACGTAAACTAAGTCGGGGCGAGTCCGGCTAAAGGCCCTCCGGCGTGAGAGTAAGTTCACGGTTTGTATGTGAGAAACTAAATTGACAGAGTTTCTGTATTGTAAAAAGTAACGTACCAAATAATGAGCCATAGGGCATGTATTTATAGGGATGGATTGATAGAATCCATGTTGAAGTGAACTTGACAAGAGATAAGGTATAATCCCAAGAGAATTATATCTTGTTAAGGAATCATTGTTTGACTTGAATTGGTGTTGGTAATTGTAATCCTGATTGGATCACGACTGTAGAATCCTTGTTTGATAAGGACTGTGTAATCTGCTAGCCGAAAAGCCGAGGAGCATGAATATTTTATCTCGGCCTTGGCAATTAGGCCGAGGTGAATGATTCTGGCTCCTCGTCATTTGATGATTGGCCGGCAAAGTGATATGCCGGGATAAACGATTCTCTCTCCTCGTCATTTAATAATATGCCGAGGTGAGAACATTTCTTTCCTCGTCATTTTTTATATCTCGGCGTATGACGAGCCAAGTATGAAGATATAAGGCCGAGGTGAACGTTCCTCGGCATACGAGGAAGACGTTCTTCGGCCATAACACTTGTATTATTGGATTATGTTTATGGCCCAATCCTTTTGGGCCCAGCTCGATCAAGCCCATGTTCGTATCTCGGTTTATACTGTTCAGTGGCCCCCGACTTTCTAGCTCGGCGTAGGACGAGGAGAAACTCATCTCGTCCTCGGCTAATGGAATACGAACAGGTTTTGACACGTGTCCCCGGCGCCTCTTCGTTATCTGACGGTTAATTATCATGATGATTACGCGTGGGCCCCCAGTCTTGTCACGTCTCGAAAATAGTTATCAGCATTTAATTTTGGGGGCGCCAAACCCGTTTACATGCTTTACCCACGGGTTGACCCGGATTGGTGGAGTATAAAAGCTAATAACCTTTCATTTAAACCTTTACATACCCCAAGTGTTTGAGAGCGTATTGCAAGGGATACACCGGCGAATCACAGCTATCTCCCATCCCAGTTTCCGGCGAGCTCGATCTTTCCGGCGAAGTTCCGTTCTGTTGCGATTCCAACCAATCCTTTACATTCAGGTATGAAATTTCTCCCCTTTTATGCATTCCTTTCACGTTTTTACGTGTTCTAGGGTTTTTAGGAGCAATTTTGAATTTGCCAAGAACAGTGAACCGCCATTGTTGAAGAACGAAGCTTTTCTTCATGAATTTTTTGCTTTTAGCTTTCAAACACTTCGAATCTTTGAATTTATTTGAATTTTGTATGAATGTCTTTGAATATTGAATGAACTCCCCCTTTAATTTTTGATTCCCCTTAGAAATGGCTCGTTCTTGGGACCATTCTCCCCGATTCCGTTATGGATACCACACCGGCAATCTGAGGGTTTATCGTAGGGAGAGAGGTCCATGGTTGATGCTCACCCTGGATGAAATAAGCAAGAAGTTGAGAGGTTATGGTCGAACTCGGATGTTCCTTCAATACCCAGATTCCACAAGAATAGATAGGATTGTGTCCGATTCCCCCAATATTATAGTTTTTGAGGATAGGGCCGAGATGATGGAGCACATCGAACTGTTCTACCCAGCCTCAGATCGTGAAATTCGCGAACATCTGAGTGGTAAGGCTCCCTCCTCTGCCTTATGAAATGACGAGGAGGGGAATTTCCCTTCCCCGTCATAAATCAGCCATTGACGAGGTAACTAACTTTGTCTCCTCGTCTTTATGCAGATATGACGGGAAAAGGAGAGACCTCCTCGTCCACCCACATCGTTGACGCCTTTGTGGAAGGTGCCCAAGTTGACGGCCGCCTGGTCCGAAGAAGGGGAGGCCGAGGAGAAGGAAGCCGAGGAAAAGAACGGGAGAGGGCCCCAAAGGCCGGGGATCCCATGCTCGAAAAATTATATTCCTCGTACGGGGTAGACAGGGCCGAATATAAGTTAACTTATATGGGTAAACTTGACCTTAAGACCAAGAAGGAGGAGGAAAGCTTCTATTACAATGAAGACTGTGTACACTTCTACTTCAAGCAATTTCAACAGGGGCTCCGTCTTCCTTTGGACCCCTTTATTAATGAATTTTTGGACGATTTAAGGGCGGTCTTGCGAAGCCATGCTTGAGCTAATGGTGCCAGGGTTCTTGTTAGCTTCATCGTCCTTTGTCGTAGTCTGGGTTTTGAGCCGACCATGGGAGCTTTTCAGCATTTTTACATGGTCCAATTTGTCAAGGAAAGTTGGCTCCTCGTCATTAGGAGTGCACCCAAGAAACCCAAGATGCTTCTCCCCATGTCTAGCAAAGTTGTCGGCTGGATAACCATGTTATTAGGTTTGAGAGTCGCCAAGGTTGGGAATTCCAATCCCCTAGCAAGGCTTCAACTTCATCAGGTCCTGTCCAGCAATATGAATGGACCAAGGCTTTGATCAAGCGTTTAGAGGAATTTGCCGAGGTAGGGCTCCTCGACTGGACGGCGATTGAGTCTTCTGATCACTACTACATCCGAGCGGAGTCGATCGGGAAGAAGGACGGGGTAGCCCCCCTCGTCACCGTTAAGAGAGGAAGGCGTTTTAACGATTGGACGGTACACCCCGACCTTGTATTTCACGCGGACTGTCAGAGGTGCAAGACCCGTCCCCTAAACCAATGTCTGGAAGAAATAGACGTTGTTGGATGTAAATGTTTAACTCTTAAATACTTTGTAATTTTTGCATGTTTATTTCTTCTTCTGCTCGTACTTAACCATTTCTTTCTCGTCTTTGCAGTTTTAACCCCTGAAGAAGAAGCATCCCTAACCATGCAGAGACTAAGTCCCATGGAGTTGATAAAACAGAAGAGGAAACAGAGCAAGAAGTCAGGCCTGGTACAGAGGAGGGAAGAAGCCAATGCTCGTAACCTCGTACTAAGTGCTCAGGGTGATCATCCCCTTCCCCTCAAACTGCATGAGGAAGTTAATGCCGAGGAGAATGTGTCCGAAGAGCGGGCAAACCCAGCAACTGGGGAGGGGGATGGCCCCGTGTTGGTGCCGAGGAAGTTGGAGCCGAGGAGTCTGCCCTCGTCCCAAGGAAATCTGGCTCCAAAAGAGCCCAAGCTGCTCGTGCCGAGGAGCCTGCAGCTAAGCCGGCAACTGTCAGTGGGACTTCCAATGCTGAGGCTCCTCCCCCTTTAACCATTCAGAACGTCAAAACTTATGACGAGGCCGACGAGCTAGCGAAGAGCATGGCCATCAACGTTCCCCGTCTCAGGGGTCTTCCTTTGCAAATTAGGGAGGGACCCTTGGTGAGATTGGGCCGAGCTCCAGTTCAGCGAGCTATGGATGAGGAGGCTTACGAAGCCCTTGTCAAAGAGGCTCCTAGCGAGGACAACTTGCTTTGCCGCAAAGGGATCTTAATTGCCGAGGTGAATGTCTCCCTGTCTCGGTCATTGATTGTAAGATTTGCTTGGATTCTAACATTGATTTTTCTTTCAGTTGGCTTCCGTCACGGCGTACGAGAATGTCTTGGCCAAGACAAAAGCCAGGCGCCTAACTGAGGCTAAAACCGCCCAGGCGAAGAGCGAGGCTGATAAGGCTTCCTTGGTCAAACTTTTGAAGGCCAAGGATGCTGAGCTCAAAGCAGCCAAGGCCAAAGTAGAGGCCGAAGTGAAGAGGGCAGGTGACGAGAGGGCTAAGGCTGAGGAGCTACGTACAAAGGCTGAGGAACATCTCCGGCAGACGGAAGTCGAGATAACCGAGGCGAGGAAGGCGAAAGTCGAGGTCCAAGTAAGGGCCGAGGAAGCTGAAGCCAAGTGCCTAGGTTACGAGGCCACTCTCGTCACCAGGGAAGAGGAGGTCGTTGCTCGCTTCAAGGAGAGCCAAGCCTTTCAAGATGCCGTGGATGAGAAGACGGCTACAATGTTCGAGGACGGGTATCTCCATCTCACTTGTCGTCTTCTGGCCGATCCTACCACGGGCTTGAACATTAACAAGATTGCCCAACTGGTTTGCCAGGATCAATATGATGAGGGGGCCAGGGCTCTCCATCACCTGGTTCCATTTTCTGACTACAACATGGAGGTGATGGCTGAGATGGATGCCCAAGCCGGCCGAGAAGCATGGGTGCCCCCGTCAATTGTTCCTGGCCACTTTCAGGACTTGGTCGGGGCCATTCAAGATGGGGGAGCCGAGGTCGGGGGAGGAGAGACCGAGAAGAATGATGTCCAAGCTGACCAAACTGTTCTTCCTCCCCCAGGCTCTATTACTGAAGAGCGGCTTGAAAAGCCTTTTGACGACGACAAGCAAACTTAGATAGGATTTTTCTTTCTTGCCTTTTGTAATAGATGATAGGACTTGTAATTTTCTTTGAAATTCAATGAAAAAATCCTTTTGCCTTTATTCATGTTGTTCCAATGAATTGTTTGTGTTTCTGTATGCCAGGCATAGGCACTGGATTTGTGAAGGTGGGATCCGAGGAGGGTCCCTCGTTCCCTAATTGTTAAGCAAGTGATTAGGCCGAGGAAGGACTCCTCGGCTTTAACTGTGCTCTATGTCATGTGGGCCGAGGAAGGACTCCTCGGCTTTAACTGTTAGGTGATTTCTTCTTTTTCGTCTCCTTATGCCGAGGAAGATGACTCGTGCACAGGTTTCAGACGGGATGCCTTTTAGTCGTAGTGACAAGGTGTTTCCTTGTCTTGACGTGAGGCAAGTCATCAGGACAAGGAAGAATCCTTGGTCTTGACTGTGATTTGTAATCCTCAATCAAGGCAGACCCTTGTTAGGATGTAAAGTCATTAGGCCGAGGAGGACCCTCGGTCTTGACTGTTATTTGTAATCCTAAATCAAGGCGGACCCTTGTTAGGATGTAAAGTCATTAGGCCGAGGAGGACCCTCGGTCTTGGTGATTATAATGGTAACCGGGAATCAAGGCGGACCCTTGTCGGGGTAAGGTAAGCCGTTAGGCCGAGGAGGACCCTCGGTCTTGGGCATTGGGAACCCCTAGTCATTGAGTCAAGGCGGACCCTTGTCAAGACATAAGGTATATGTTTTGAAGACTCAGGGATAAGATCCTCATCTTCTGGTGTTTGTGTGAAGAGTTGATAGTTGCTTTGCATGTTGGAAGAAACTGCTTTCGTAAGACTGAAAAGTGATTACATCGAACTGCAATCCTATCAACTAAAAAACAAAAGACAGGAAACAAGAAACTAATATACTGCAAAATAAACTAGACTAGTGATAATATTTTCTAAGGTTGTCGGAGTGCCACGGATGCTTGAGATCTTTCCCCTCCTTGGTTCTCAATACAGGTCCCTTCTCGAATGACACAGTGATGGCATAGGGGCCTTCCCGGTTTGGGGAGAGCTTGTTACATTACTCCTTCCGACCAGTTGCCTCGATTTTTCTAAGTACCCAATCGCCAACTTGGAATACTCTTCTGATGACCCTCTTGTCATGATATGCCTTGGTCCTTTGTTTGTAATTTACCATCCTCATCTATGCAGCTAGTCGCTTTTCATCTATCAGATCTAGGTCTAAGAGCCTATTAACCTTGTTGACTTGCTCATCATAGTGGGAGTTTCTTACAGTAGGGATGGCCATCTCAGCTGGTGCCATAGCCTCAGAACCAAAGGTCAGTGCGAATGGGGTTTCCCCGATTGGCCCCCGGGTGGTTGTGCGAACAGCCCATAAGGCTAGGGGAAGTTTGTCCAACCATCTACCCTCGCGTCCCTCAAGGTTCTTGGTAAGGGCGGTTAGGACCAGTTTATTGGCAGCTTCTGCTTGACCGTTGCCTTGGGGTGCGCTGGCGAGGACTTTGCATGGCGGACTTTGACTCTTCCCAACTCTGTAGTGAATGCTGTAGAAAATTGTAGTCCATGATCGGAGACAATTGTATATGGAAGGCCAAATCTGCACCAGATGTTGTCGTGGACGAAGTTGATTGCGTTCTCTTCCGTTATCTTGGCCAATGCCTTTTCTTATATCCACTTGGAGAAATAATCAACAGCTACTATGACGTACTTGCAATTACCACGGGCGGGAGGGAAGGGTCAGATGATGTCGATCCCCACATATCAAACGGCCACGTAGGTATCACAAGTGTTTGTTCGGCTTTGGTAGTCTAGGAATGTCGGAGAATCTTTGGCATTTGTCACATTTTCTAACGTAGGCGTGCGCGTCTTCCACTTAGGTTTGGCCGGTAGTAACCTAGCGATATGATTTTGTCGGCTAAGGTTTTGCCCCAGTGTCCGCCGCAAACACCTTCATGTACTTACGCAAGAGGTTCTCAATTTCCTTGGGATAGACACACCTTAGCGGGGGGCTTCGTGAAAGATCTTCGGTAGAGGGCTCCATTCATCACAACGAACCTTGGGGACCTCTTCTTGATAAGCTTAGCTTGAGCTTCATCCTCAGGGAGTTTTTCCTTCTCAATGTACTCAATGTAGTCATCGATCCAACATCTCTCCTCTTCGTCTAGGAGCATGACTTGTAGTCTTTCATACGCAGGTTCTTCGGCATAAACTACATATGGACTGGTCTTAGATGTAGACACGTCCATGGTTGCTAGTTTGGATAGAACGTCTGCGACTTGGTTATCTTCTCTGCCTATTTGCTTGAGTTCGAAAAATTCCATCTTCTTTGTCATGTCCAGAACCAGGTCTCTATACTTGGCAAGGGTGGGGTCTTGGGTGTTATACTCTCCCTTTACTTGTTTGACAACGAGTTGGGAGTCACAGAAAGCCGCCACCTTAGTTGCTCCGTAGAAGGAGGCCAACTCAATACCAAATATCAGAGCTTCATATTCTGCTTGATTGTTGGAGGCAGGGAACTTGAAACGGATAGCGTCTTGCATAGTGTACTCTCCTTCCGGGCTTGCTAGTACAACTCCAGCTCCGCTTCTCTCTTTTGTAGCTGATCCATCCGTATACAGGATCCAACAGTTGGATGGGAGTTCAATGGGAGAGTCTTTTTCCTCCGGTGCATTTTGCTTTCGGGAGGTGGGGAGATGCTCACCCATAAAGGCAGTCTCGACCATGAAGTCAACCAAAGGCTATGCCAGGAGGGTCTTCCTTGGTTGGTAGGTAATATCGAACTCGGTAAGAGCGATGGACCAATTAAGGAGACGCCCGGAGCCGTCCAACTTATGTAATATCTTCTTCAGTGGTTCATTCGTATAGACGGTGACAGGATGTGCAGAAAAATAGGCACGTAATTTCCTTGATGCAATGACTAGCGCGTACGCTATCTTCTCCACATTAAAGTATCTGCTTTCCACGTCGGACAGTGCCTTAGAGACATAGTAGACGGGCTTCTGAATTCCTTCGTCATTCCAAACTAGGACAGCTACGACAACATGATCAGTGGCAGCTAGGAAGACATATAGCATCTCACCGGTAGTCGGACTGCTGAGCAAGGGAGGGGAACCCAAGTACTTCTTCAACCGGAGGAATGCTTCAGAGCATTCGGGAGTCCAGGAGAAGCTCTTGGTACCCTTCAATACCTTGAAGAAGGGCAGTGACTTTTCGGCAGATTTGGCGATGAATCTTCCAAGGGCCGCTATTCTTCCATTTAATCTTTGAACCTCCTTGATGGTGGTAGGTTCCTTCATGTCGATGAGTGCCTTGATTTTTTCAGGGTTGGCCTCTATTCCCCTTTGAGATACCATGAAGCCTAGGAACTTTCCTGCCGTTACTCCAAATACGCACTTCCTTGGATTTAGCTTCATGTTATTAGCTTGGAGGTTGTTAATTGTCTCTTCCAGGTCAGGAGCGTGACTGCCCTCCTTGGTCTTTATGACCATGTCATCAATATAAGCTTTCATGTTGCGACCTATTTGATCTTCAAATACTTTGTTCACCATCCGTTGGTACGTGGCACCCGCGTTCTTGAGCCCAAAGGGCATCATGATGTAACAGTAATTTCCCCCAGGTGTTTGGAAGGCCGTCTTCTCGATGTCCTCTTTCGCCATTTTTATCTGATGATAGCCTGAATAGGCATCTAGAAAGCTGAGAGTTCGGTGTCCAGCAATGGAGTCAACCAACTTGTCAGTGCAGGAGAGGATAGCTGTCCTTGGGGCAGGCCTTGTTCAGATCGGTAAAGTCTATACACATACGCCACTTCCCATTTTGCTTCTTCACCATAACTACGTTGGCCAATCAAACGGGGTACTTGACTTCACGAATTATTCCGGCGCTAAGTAACTTCTGCACCTCTTCCTTAATAGCTTCCTCCTTGTCCCTTGCAAAGTTTCTCCTTGTCTGGGAGATGGTTTTCGCCAAAGGATCAACTTCTAGGCGGTGGAGTGCTACTTCTTCATTGATCCCCCTCATGTCTTCGACTCTCCATGTTTTTCAAGAGGGAGATGATTCGTTCTTTCTCTTCTGGGGATAGTTGGCCCCCGAGTTTAATTTTTTGTTCAGGATAGTCAGGATTGATGACTACCTCTTCCAGCTCATCTACAGGCTTCATTTCAGGACCGTCTCGAAATTCTAGAGACTCGATAATAATTTCTCTAATTCTCCTCCCTTCGTTGTCGTTCACATTGAGGCCTTCTTCCTCCATAAGTTTATCAACGTCGGGAAGATTGACTTTCCACTAGGTCGTGGTTGGCCCCAGAAGTTCGGCCGTTGATGAGAATAGGATCTTCCTCTGAGACGGGCGGAATTATGCCTTGGTCATCTGCAATTTCTAGGACCATAAACTCTTCCTCAGGTACAGGTAGGACTATGCCTTGGTCATCTGCAATTTCTAGGACCATAGGCTCTTCTTCCTTATCAGGCACCTCACGGATATAGCTCATTCTGGAGCTAGTTTCGGTGGTTTTCTGAGACTTTGAGATCTTGATGTTTTCCTCGGGGGTATCTATCTCCACACTTTTGGATTTCTTTCCGCTCTTCACGACATGTTCCAAGAAGTCTTTGGGGGTTGCCCTCACACATCAAATCCCAGCACGAGTGGGGAATTTAACTCGTTGGTGGGGAAGGGAGGCCACCATTCCAACTTTAGCTTGACTTGGAATGCCTATGATTGCATGATAATCACTAGTCAAATCCATGACTACGAAATTGACTGTGGCTTTGGCTAGGAAGGGATGATCACCGACTTCAAGTTCTAGTTCCACGGTCCCCTTAGCTCCAACCTTATGGTTGGTGAATCCTTCGAGCCTACCATGATATGATTCCAATACAGTGTCTTTCAATCCCATCTGTTGGAAAGCGGAATAATACAGAATGTCACGGGAGGCCCCCGTGTCCACAAGTAATCTTTCTGATTCCACATTGTCAATTCGACCCTTTATCACCAAGGGTTGTTCACGGGCAGCACGGCTCCCTGTCAGTTCGTTGGGTGAAAAACTGATGACCTCTTCCGCCTTATGAATCCAAGCAGGCACGTGGTACACTTTGCTTAGTTCATGGATCGATCCCTCGGCTTTACGGGTGGAAGTAACTTCTTCCCGGATCACATGCAATTTGGCCCTGGGAGGCCTACGTTCTCCGTCTTCACTTTTGTCGTCATCTTCACTTTCCTCCTCCTTTCGCTTCCGCTTTCCATCCTTCTTCATGACATAGCGGTCCAGCTTTCCCTCGTCGACCCACCGTTGTATTATCCTCTTGAGGGCCCAACGGCCATCCGTGGTGTGGCCGTTGTCTTTGTGAAAATCACAGTATTTTGAAGCGTCACGAGGGTACTTTGGTTTATCACTTAGTGGACGGGGAGGTGGAAGATTTACTAGCTGCATGATTTCTGAAATGGGTTTGGTTAGGGGGGTGAACACCTCAGGTTTCTCTGTGCCTCTTGTTCTGTTCTTCCCCTTGGATCCCTTTTCGTTCCCATTATCATTCTGGCGCGTGCCAGCCGCTTCCGGTTCCGTCTTGTCCGATCCTCTTTTATTTGTTTTATCTTCAGCCATGGAAATGGCATAAGCCACCTTGTATAACTCGGACTTGGATTTAGGTTCCCGGGCTGAGAGTTCATAAATGAGGGGACCAGATTTTAACCCAGAGTTGAAACAAACAATGACTTCCTGTCGGTGAGGCTCTCTTGACTCTGTCGCCATTTTCGGAACCGGTTGTAGTAGCTGCGGGTGGTCTCTCCCTTTCCTTGCTCGATGTTGGCCGAGGTCGGCCAATCTCATCTTCCTCTTACCGGCGGTGGCAAAGTGGTCCAAGAACATTCTCCTCATGCCCCTCCGGCCAATCGATGCAACCTCTTTTAAGCTCACGGAACCAGTCGAGGCCATTCGGAGAAGGTGCTCGCGAAAGCTTTGCGAGCATGTCATCGGCGATGGTGAGGAGATTCATGGTTTGTTCAAAACCTTGCACGTGGTCTTTTGCGTCAGTGGTGCCGTTGTACTTTTCAAAGTTCGGTACCTTAAAGTGTGGATTTGGTGGTGCTTCAGTGATCCTTCGGGAGAATGGACGAGTTGCCCAGTCAAAGTCGTCATCGTCAAACTTCTTTCCCATTTCCATGTCATCCAGCCTTTGTTTCAATATTTTCCATTGTTTCGTTTCCATTCCCTTATCACTGCTTGAGCGGGTGCTTCGTTGGGAGCTGCGGGTGGATTTATCTTTAGGGTGACCATTTACCCTACTATGTCCCTCGTCGTTTCGATGGTTGTCACGTCTCTTAGATGGCGCTCTGTCTTTCTTTTGTTCCAAGTCGTGACCACCCAATATCATTCTATACAGCTCGGGAGTTCTAGGCCGCATAAACTCTCGGTGCCGAGGACGAGGAGAATCCGGTCGACGATGTCGAGGAGAATCTGTTCGACGGGGTCGAGGAGAATCTGGTCGACGAGATCGAGGTGACGTGGGACGCTTAGGTGCCATGACGAGACGAGCAGGGGACAGGCGCCTGTTCAAGCTGAATCTCGTCCTTAGGTCCCTGGAGTTTACTTCATCTTCCCTAGGAGTTAAGTGACTTCTTAGGTCAACCACCTTATCATTCTTCTTACTGTCATGCCGAGGATGGGTAGGTTCTCGGGGGGCTTGCTTAGATGGTAATGCTGGATCGAGGAGAGGACCTCGTCGTTCACCTTGCTCCCTTCCAAGAGGGTTGCCTATTGACGGCAGCATAAACTCACGGCCCATGGAATGGTGCAGGTCCAATTGCAAAAGAGCAGCCTGTGTCTCATACATCCTTTGCAATGTCTCCATTTGTCTATGTAGCAAAGAGCGTCGGTCAATGGGTTGAGTTCCTCCTGATTGACCGGCGTCGGCATTCTTTGTCTTCTTCCTTCCCACCTGCTTCCCACGACGAGTAGGACGAGGAAGCTCAGCGCCACTGCTCCTCGGCAAGATTCGCTCCTTGACCACTTGGAGCGCAGAGTCATGGCGAGGGGTGGGGGGCCGTCTGGCTGAGGTAGAGGAGGAGGAGGAGGCAGCTCCTCGGCTCCTCTGTTGACCCCGTTAACTTGGGTTGGTCCTCAGCGGTTACACTTGTAAACTGTCCGTCCATTGCGAATCAACAACAAATTACCAAGTGCAAATTTCCCAAAAATCACTATTTCCAATAGATCCAAATTTATGGCCAAAATCAAGGCAAATTTTGACCACAAACAAACAGCCAATTGTGATTTTTCCAACACAAAGAATTCAGGCCAAAAATTCGCTTCAGACGCAAATTTGCAGATTCCGGCCGAATTTTTGCAAAATTCGGCGGTTTCAAGAACAGAGCCTAAACGGAATAAGAAATTCCGTTGAAATCTAGCAGATTTCCGGCAAGAAAATTGGCTTTTATTGAGCTTTTTCCAGGCCAAACAAAGGGTGTTTGAATCGATTTCCCGGCAATGGAACCAATTGATGATGCCAAAATCATCAAATCAGCCCAAATCCAAGCGTTCGGATGCTCCGGAGATTGCAAGGCCTGAAAATAAGAGAAAACACGTAAACTAAGCCGGGGCGAGTCCGGCTAAAGGCCGTCCGGCGTGAGAGTAAGTTCACGGTTTATATGTGAGAAACTAAATTGACAGAATTTCTGTATTGTAAAAAGTAACGTACCAAATAATGAGTCATAGGGCATGTATTTATAGGGATGGATTGATAGAATCCATGTTGAAGTGAACTTGTCAAGAGATAAGGTATAATCCCAAGAGAATTATATCTTGTTAAGGAATCATTGTTTGACTTGAATTGGTGTTGGTAATTGTAATCCTGATTGGATCACGACTGTAGAATCCTTGTTTGATAAGGACTGTGTAATCTGCTAGCCGGAAAGCCGAGGAGCATGAATGTTTTATCTCGGCCTTGGCAATTAGGCCGAGGTGAATGATTCTGGCTCCTCGTCATTTGATGATTGGCCGGCAAAGTGATATGCCGGGATAAACAATTCTCTCTCCTCGTCATTTAATAATATGCCGAGGTGAGAACATTTCTTTCCTCGTCATTTTTGATATCTCGGCGTATGACGAGCCAAGTATGAAGATATAAGGCCGAGGTGAACGTTCCTCGACATACGAGGAAGACGTTCTTCGGCCATAACACTTGTATTATTGGATTATGTTTATGGCCCAATCCTTTTGGGCCCAGCTCGAGCAAGCCCATGTTCGTATCTCGGTTTATACTGTTCAATGTTAAAAAGTTATGTAAATAAGCTAAGTTTAATATCTAAAATATTATTAACGAAACTCTTAAATATTGACCGTCAAAATAAGTATGAAATGCTAGATCGAGCACACATCATACTGCTAAGGTTCCGTTTGTTTCGTGTAAAACGACATCCGAAAAAGGATTTCTCGTAAAATATTTTTCGGAAAAATAAAATATTTTCCGAAAAATGACATAAACATGCTTTCGGCTGTTTGGTAAATAAAATATTTTCCGAAAAATATATTCATGTGTTTAATAAATTAAAGAAAAATATTTTTTGATAAAAACACAATTTGAGATAAATTGAAAGAAATAGGGTGGGGTAGGGTGATTGATTAAGAAAATCTCCCTCTTATTAAAATTACCTAGCAAATGCACTAGTTTATCAATGTAGTAATATGCTTACTTGCAAGGGTCGAATCCACAGAGACTAAAGTGGACAACTATTTTTTATTAATGTATTAAAGTAACCAAAAGAGGGGGTTTGATTGGTTTAATTATTAATCGAAGAAAGCAAAATAAAACAAGCAAAGAAATCAAGAAACAAAGGATTCATGGAGTGGGGATCATAACAATTGTCACTTTATGCTTTTTATTTCATGTAAAAATGATTCAATCTCATTCTTGGGTTCATTCACAAAATCATGAGTTGAAACGGGTTGGTGTGCGATTTGCAACTCAAATATTCTCTTTTTATTATATTCCAGTTATGTATATATAATAATTGAAGAATTCATTAAGATCAAAAGAATATATGAACCTAAACTCAATTAAATTCAGTTACGTCTTAAATTAGATATAAGTAGTAAAATAATGGTCAATGTATCTATGTTCGAGTTACTGTAACAATGGATACCCACAAATTTTAGGACCAAAAGTATCTTAGCATAAATCTGAAACCCTTTAACAAATTAAGAATATTTTACCACGCAAGAATGAGAGAGATATGAAGAATTAAAATCCTAGCATAAAGATCAAATTATTACTTACCACAATACGTGAATCGAATAAATTAGCCTCGAATACCCATTAAAATAAATCAACCTTGTTCTTTAATCTTCAAAATAAATAAAAATCCTAATCTAATATGTACAAGAGAAGAAGAGGCATATGGGGATTTGGCCTGCTGGCTTGAGCTCATGGCTTTCAACCTGGAGGTCATGGGTTCGATCCCCCAGAAGTTAGAGGAAAGGCTTTCTCTCCCTAGGATTTATCTCCTAGGCGCTTCTGTGCGTGCATGTGTGTGTGAGTAGTGGAAAAAAAACAATTATTAATAAATAATTAAAAAAAAATAAGAAGAAGAGATATAGAGGATGATAAGAGATGAGAGATGAAAGATATGTAAAAACTTGTCTAGGGATCCTTTATATAGTAGGAGAGATGAGAGATTTCTAATTTACAGCCAAATGAGATCAATTCATAGTCAAATTAGGATTCTGCTGAAAATCCGCCAAAAATCTGTAGCAAATCTACCCTTTAAATCTGTGACGGACCAAATCCGTCACAGATTTCCGTCACTGATGCCTTGGCCGACCATGGGCACGGTCGCTCGGTCTTGTGCACGCGATCGCCCTTAGTTTCTGCCAAGTGGCGCGACCGCTCGGCCCTTGTGCGTGATCGCTCGCCTTTGACCCCATTTTCTTGGCCACGACCTTGCACTTGGCCCCCCAGCCCTAGTTTTGTGCGGCCACTTGCTGCAAAATGCTCATGCCTGCTGCTGCAGCCCTTAAACTTTCACATAATTGTACTTTAGCCCCTGATGATGGTAGGCTAGGGTGGTGATAGGGGAGGGTGGGTAGCTAAGAGTGTGGGGGAGGGATATGGTGGGTAGTCGAGAGTAGGGGAGTGGGGTTGGGTGTGGGAGTTGTTAAAAAATAAATTAATTTAATTATGAGTAAAAAAAAATTGACCGTGGGAGGGGGGGTTGGTGTTTGGTGGGTGGGGGGTTGTTAAAAATAATTTTAATATGAATAAAAAAAATTGCTTGAGAGTGGGAAAGTTGTTAAAATATAATTTTAATATGAATAAAAAAATATTTTTTTACCTTGAGGGGGTGGTGGGAGTTGTTAAAAATAAATTTAAAATGATTTTTTTTACCAGGGGGGAGGGGTGGTGAGGAGAGGGGGAGATAAAAAATAATTTTAATATAAATATTTTTTTATGAGGGGATGGGGTAGGGGTGGTTGATGGGGTGGGTAACATGTGGGGTGTATGGAAAGTTAGGTGCGTGTGTGAGAGTGTTACCATTTTCTGAAAATATTTTACTTAGAAAAAATTCGTAAGTAATTTTACTTAGAAAAGGGAAAAAACATTTTCGAAAAATATTTTCTTCATTTTTCGATATTTACCAAATATCAAAAAATGAAGAAAACGTTTTACGAAAAATATTTTTCCCAGTTAGATTGCACTTGGCACCAGCAGTGCGTTAGATTGCACTTGGCACCAGCAGTGCAAATAGCTACTCTCATTCCGAAATTTAGAGTATCTATTTTAGTGAATTGAGGGATTTTTTTAGACTTAATTAAATTATGTTTAAATATGATTTTAATGAAATAACTATAACTATAACGTTAATATAATTGTTATTGAATAATGAATAAGTGATTCACCAATACTTCATAAACCAAAAAATCTGTAAAAACAATCCTACCCAATTGAAAATAATTTTTAAATTTCAAGACTTAAATAATGCTATGTATTCATACATTAAAAAATATATTACTAATTGAATGTTTTTTTGATGGAATATGTGAACTTCAATTTATAATATCTTTATTTCTTAAAATATGGACATGATCAATTAAAATTTTAAAAATGATGGTCATCTTTTCTAATATACGTGCAATGTACGGGAAGTTATAAATGCTTAAAAAGACAAAAATTAAAATCAAGGAGAGAAATATTTTTATACATTGTGAAACACATCCTTAAAGATAACATTGTCAGTACAACTGTCGGGAGAGAAAGAAGATCATTATTACATATCAAAATCTTCAAACCACCGGGATTACCAACTCTCGATAATGATTTTTTTTTTTTGACAAAATCTCATTAAAACCTTAGCCATCCATCTTATTACTAATTGAATATTATTATTTTTTTGATGGAATATGTGGACTTCAATTTATAATATATTTATTTCTTAAAATATAAACATGCGCAATAAAAATTTAAAAAATGATGGCCATCTTTTCTAATACACGTGCAATGCACGAGGAGTTATAAATGCTTAAAAAGACGAAAATTAAAATAGAGAGAAATATTTTATACATTGTGAAACATATCCTAAAGATAACATTGTCGGTACAACTGTCAGAAGAGAAAGAAGATCATCATTACATATCAATATCTTCAGACTATCGGAATTATCAACTCTCGATAATGCAAAATATAATTGACAAAATCTCATTAAAACCTTAGCCATCCATCTTATAACTAAATCATTTTATGTAAAAATCTAATAAAATAAAATCTCAAAAAGAAAAAAAAATAATAAGCATCTAAGACTATATGATCCTTCAAAAAAATAAAATACACTATCAAGGGCAAATTAGTCTTAACAAATTTTATTAAAGGCAAATATTGCTTTTTGATTAACTCCTAATTATTTTCCGAAACAAAACATCCATACAATTATTTTAGTATTTACAAAATCTCATTAAAATTTGTCCATTCCCGTGTTTATAATTTTTTAATTTTATATAAGAATAAAAAATATTATCATACTATATCATGTGAAATTTAGTTTCCAGTTTTATATTTCATTTTTTAGCAATAATTTAAATATATTCCTAAAATTGAGTTTGAATAAAAACATTGAATACAAATAAAATTGATAATAAATTTTGGTTTTATTGAGATATTTTTTTATTTACTTTCCTCTCAAAAAATTCAATTAATTCACTATAATCACTCTTAACCAAACGAAAATATAGCAAATCTATAACTATATAAAGGCTGAAGTGCAGCACACCCTCATATTCCCCCTCAAACTAGAATCGAGACTAAATAAAGACTAAGTTCATTCCTCATTTACTAAACACACCCCCTTTAATAACCCGAAATAAAATTTGAAAAATCTGAGGGATATTAATCCCACATCGTCTAGGAATTGAAATGCTAGGAAATTGAGTAGTATATATTGAGAGGCCTTAGCATTTGAAAACCAACTGGAATATTAATCACACATCGTCTGGGAATTGAAATGCTAGAAAATGGAGTAGTATAAATTTTGGGGTCTTTGGCTCCTTAGTGAACACCAACTTTCTTGATGTATAAATTTTGGGGCCTTTGGCTCCTTAGTGAACACCAGCTTTCTTGGTGTTGGGCGCGCCTAGGTCACGTCTAGGGCGCCTAATCACCGTCAAATGACTCTTTAACTAAAACTTTTCATAGCTCCTTAATTTCTCAAGAAAGCTTTACATTTAGTATATATTGAGAGGTCTTAGCATTTGAAAACTAAATGGGATATTAATCCCACATCGTCTAGAAATTGAAATATTAGGAAATGAAGTAGTATATATTGAGAGGCCTTAACATTTGAAAACCAAATGGTATATTAATCTCACATTGTCTAGGAATTGAAATGCTAGAAAAATGAAATAGTATAAATTTTAGGGCAGTTGACTCCTTAGTGAACACCAGCTTTCTTTGTGTTGGGCGCGCCTAGGTCACGCCTAGGGCGCCTAATCACCGCCAAATGGCTCCTTAACTAAGACTTTTCATAGCTCCTTAATTTCTCAAGAAAGATTTACATTTATTGAGAGGCCTTAGCATTTAAAAACCAAATGAGATATTAATCCTACATCGTTTAGGAAATTGAATAGTATATATTAAGAGGCCTTATCATTTGAAAACCAAATGAGATATTAATCCCACATTATCTAGGAATTGAAATGCTAGAAAATAGAGTAGTATATATTGAGAAGTCTTTGCATTTGAAAATCAAATGGGATATTAATCACACATCGTCTAGGAATTGAAATGCTAGAAAATTGAGTAGTATATATTGAGAGGCCTTAGCATTTGAAAACCAAATGGTATATTAATCCCACATCGTCTAGGAATTAAAGTGCTAGAAAATGGAATAGTATAAATTTTGGAGCTCCTTAGTGAATACCAACTTTTTTGTTGTTGGGCGCGCCTAAGTCACGCCTAGGGCGCCTAATCACTGCCAAATGACTCCTTAACTAAGACTTTTCATAGCTCCTTAATTTCTCAAGAAAGCTTTCCATTTAGTATATATTGAGATTCCTTAGCATTTGAAAACCAAATGGGATATTAATCTCACATCGTCTAGGAATTGAAATGCTAGGAAATGGAGTAATATACTCCCTCCGTCCCGGACCTATGTGCCTAGTTTGACTTTTCACGTAAATTAAGGAGAGAGTATTATATTAAAAGTGTTGTGAGTGTGAAAATAAAATAGGAGAGAGAATGAGTGGAGAGAATAGTAAATTATAATGTTGTTGTGAGTATTAAAATAATATAGGAGAGAGAATGAGTGGAGGGAATAGTAAAGATTCCTTTCCATTTTAGGAAATGTGCACGTAGGTTTGGGACGCCCAAAATGAAAAGTGTGCACGTAAGTATGGGACGGAGGGAGTATATTGAGAAACCTTAGCATTTGAAAACCAAATTGAACATTAATCCCACATCGTCTAGGAATTGAAATGCTAGAAAATGGAGTAGAATATATTGAGAGGCCTTAGCATTTGAAAACCAAATGAGATATTAATCTCACATCGTCTAGGAATTGAAATGCTAGAAAATGGAGTAGTATATATTGAGAGGCATTAGCATAGTGCTAGAAAATGAAATATTATAAAATTTGGGGCTTTTGACTCCTTTGTGAACACCAGCTTTCTTGGCGTTGGGCGCGCCTAGGTCACGCCTAAGGCGCCAAGGTCACGCCTAGGGCGCCTAATCACCGCCAAATGGCTCCTTAACTAAGACTTTTCATAACTCTTTAATTTCTCAAAAAAACTTTCCATTTTCGTTTCTCGCTCACAACCAGTTTTGAAATTGAAAACTTGGTCGATTTTGTCATTTCACATTTGTAAGATAGTGACTTGCTATAAAGAAAAAGGGAAAAAATAAAAGAGATGGATGTGTGACGTGCTCTATGGAGAGCAACTTCTCCTCTTATTTTTAACTTTCTTCAAAATAATTTTTTATCCTTGCGTTTAGCGTACGTACGAGTATAACACTAGTTAGTAGTTAAAGTGCCCCACCATCCCTTCACACTTTTCCATCACCATTAAACCCCACCCCACTTTCACCTTCACCTTCACCTTCACCTATTACATTCATCATTTAAATAAATTTCAAAACCAAAAAAATATTTTTCTTCAAAAAAAAAAAAAAGAAAAAATCAATCTTACCCGCCCGTGATAAGGTCTACCCATTTTTAGGGTCCGCATCTGAGTTTTTAACGAAGAAAAAAGAAAGTGAGAGGAGGGAAAATGAGAGAAACGAAAGGGAGGGAAGTGAATTTAAATTTCTTCTGACATGCTTCCAAGTTAGGAAAGAAATGAAAGGAAAAACAAAATTTTCTCTTCTCATGCTTTCGAGTTTTAGAATGAAACTAGTATGCCACCCGTGCGTTAAGCGCACGAGAAGAACACTTTTTTAAAATTTAAGTTAACCAACCAAAAAAATTCAAATTTTTTATTAACATAAAAGTGAAACAGTAGTTATGATCTTAATTAAAGAAAGAAATACTTATTTAAATATTTCAAATATTTATGAATATTAAAGTCCTTCCTCATCCAAATTGTCTAAAATAGTGTCCGAAATGCACCTAAATGATTATAAATCATTAAATTGGATTGACGGAACGACCCAAATTGGGGCATTTACACATGTGTTCCATGTAGAAATCTAAATGCAAGTAAAATGGACTAAACTTACTTCAAATATCAAGTGCACATGGTAATCTGATTCTCCCTTTATCTTGAAAATATGGTCCAACTTTGCCTCATTATATAGTTATAGATTATTTCGATTAGATAGCATTCAGTTTTCATGTGTCTCAAGAAACAATGGGGATTTATGTTTAGCCCATTTCTTTGACAGAGGAAACCACACAAATCGGGTCAGTGTGTGAAAATACAACGGTTAGCAGATCAATAATTTCAACGTCATAATACCTCAAAAGGTATCTGCAGCAAGTATTCCAAATAAGGTCTGATCTGATCAATATACATTTAAAATATCAGGAATGGGAAGTTATACTATACTCCCTCCGTCCCATAAAACATCCCATAAAACATTACCCATTTTACTATCTTGGACGTCCCACTTTAAAATCCCACTTTCCTAAAAAGGAAATTTTTTAATACTTCTTTATTCATGGGACCCACTTTTCATACTCAAACACTTTTCAAATTTACTATTCTCTCCACTCATTCTCTCTCCTCTCACTCACAACACCTACTTTAATAACATTATTCCTTATTTTCCGTTCTCAACAGTAAAAGGGTAATGTTTTGTAGGACGGAGGGAGTATAGAGTAATAGTTTGTTGGAACTATAAGAGCAAGTCAATTAACATAGCCAAGTTGATAAAGTATGCAAAAGGTCAAATGGGGAGAATTGATGCACTCTTTAGAAGAGATTATCTATTGAATGTACCCTTCAATACACTGGATGCCTCTTATTTGATAAAGTGCCGCTCTTGGCTATCAACAATTATATTATTTTACTTTTGGAACACCCCCACTACCCGTAATTAATTTCATTTGAAAGAAATGGACGTTGCTGCTGATGTATATATGTGTGGCTAGTTTCTTCTATGCACTGGACACCAGTGGATGGACTTCTAGTCATCTACTGCCAAGTAATAGAGATAGATCAATGGAAAATAAATGCCAGAAAAGGGGAAAATGATAAAAGTTCAAGCGAATAAAACTTTAATGAAGTAAAAGCATTTAGTAGTGCATAATAGATGGGAGAAGAGGCATCTATTACACTGGTTGGGAGGCAGCCAATGAAACTTCTCCATGAGAATAAAGATAGAGATATGCGGTCATGCTTGTTGGAACAATGACTGTCATCCAGATGACACTCTGCAAAATCAAAAGACAAGCATTAATAACTCTGGCAATATGAAGCAGAGATATTTAGCAAATGAGGGAGCTTTTACCGGAGAAGAACCAGAGTCACCAAATATCTTTGGGGCAAACAGAAATCAGAACCAAGTAAGAGACAATAGATTATGATGCCAACTTAGCTCTCCTTTATGATTCCTCAGAAGCCTACTCTAGTTTGTCTTCACTTGAGCCTGTTTACAGATTTTATATAGCGCTTGATAATTCATGCTACAAATTCTGGAATTTGCAAATACCAACAAAACCCAAGTTGGCATGGTTGTCTAAACTTTGATCAAAGCATATTTTAATCCATTCTATGTTATTCCTATGACCTCAATTAAAAGCGCAGGTCTGGTATCAGCTTCAATTGCCAGGGGCTTCCATTGTATGAAATTAAAAAGCCAGGCTACTATCCATTTCTCTTTATTGATGCAGACACAAATATATCATCACTATCACCATCACAAAAGGGCACTTTTTGCCACTATCCTATTAACCCAAGGGAATCACAAGTTCATTTCCCTAGAGAAAAGATCAGCAATCCTAGATGCATAGAAGACCCTACAAAACATCACACTCTAAGAATGATGTAGCTCCCAGTACGATGAGAGATCAGCCACTCATCACCCTTGTTATTGCATCCTAAGTGATTTGGGGAACCATAAAGACAGGGAGTCAGCAGTAAAATTGTGCACTGGACAAAATTTACGGCACACCAACTCCAGAGCAAAGTTACAAAAATAAAAATAACTTTTTAGACAGACTCATACAAAAAACAACATTGTAAAGGGAACCGCAAGAATATGCAAAAAGTTCAGCTTTCTTAAAGTATAATCAATGAGCCACCTGTAATTCTACCTTCCATATTTCATTGTGAGTAAAATGATTTTGGTCGAGGTCAAAGATTTTCGCATAACCAACATTAGCTTGAGCAAAGACCCATATTAAAACACGAAAGAGATGAATAAATTACCAAATGCAGAACGCTCGTTTCTTACTTCACCACTTATGATGATGAACACCTGAAAGTCTGACATCAAAACTCCGTCTCGATAGGCTTCCAAATTCATCCCTTACATCGTGTACAATACTCCGAAACAACATTAGAAAAGAAACTCCCTTTCTTGCTATCGGTTTCCTTCTCTCTTTCAATTAGACACTACTTGACATATCCATACGGCTGCAAGAAAAGGAGAACTCAAATCAGGTTATTGTAAGAAGACTCAAATAGCCATGGTAACAGGGGAAAGGGGTAAAAGGAAAAAAGTTACAGAGAGAAGGAAAAAGAAAAGAAAAGGAAAAGAAAAGTGATAAGCATAAAAAGAAAGACTCACATGGTCCTTAAAAGTGGACTAAATATTGAGAAAAATATGTAGCATACCTAACTTTGTTCCAACAAGTACAATTGGAACATCGGGGGCAAATCGTCGAAGTTCTGGCATCCACTGAATATTGAGAAAAATCAGATCAACTCATGTACTATATCTAGTTTATAAATCACAAGATAGAAAACATTATAGAGCACCCAGTCATCCCCCCACCCCACAAAAAAAAAAAAAAAAAAAAAAAAAAAAAAAAAAAAAAAACCATGGGGGGCTTTATTTGAGAAAAGCATGATGCATTCTGAAAGAATCCACAGTAGCCAACGTTCGAATTTGAAAAGTTTGACTTGTCAAATGTGACTATTTTGTTGCGAATAGGGAGTCCTAACCGCCCATTTCTGTTCAGCAATATCCATATAACTATGCAAGGTTAAGCTTAAAGTACATGCACACACACACACTCACACAAAACACACAGTAAATTGAAAGGAATACCTTCTTGAGGACATTTTCATAGCTTGCTCTGCTGATTAAAGAAAAAGCCAACACAAAAATGTCTGCACCTCTGTCACTAAGTGGCCTCAGCCTGCTATAATCTTCTTGGCCTTCAAATGACAATAAGAAAATCAATTAGGCTCCATGCGGCAGTCAGTGCCACCAATCGGCACCTGCTGTTGACTCATATTTAGAGCCTTTTGTTGGTTCTTTACCTTTTTCCCACACACAAGAAACCCATAGAGAAATAGACAGCTATTCATTAAATAAAAAGATATTACAACAGACCATAAGTTCTAGAATTAACATGCATATAAAATTCACTGTGGTCCTCTATTTGATCAAGATTACAGAACAAATGAGTTGTTGATGAATAAAATGACGTACATTTCAGGAGATAGACATACTCCAACTTGGTAAGTAAAAGATATCTAAGATAACCAAGAGCTAGGGTAAATTTATACTGCAAACACAAAAAGAGGGCAAATCTCGGAGAATTCCCTTTTATCAATCTGGAACGAAAAGAAACAAATTAAATTCAACCTCACAACAATTTTACGGATATAATATAAACAACAAATTATGTGAAATATCCTACTTAACAATCGAACATGCTAATCCATCCGTCACTTTTACAATATTGTACATCATTGATTGGTTTTCTTTGCCTGCTTGTAGAACATCTGTTTCACAAACCAATATTGTATCAGCATACAAACTTGGCTCTGACAAAATAAAACTTTCTCCATACTAATTTTATGTTTATTTATTAATCCAAATGAAATTCTAAAACCTGTTATGGATGCAACATTAAATGTTCTAACAATCACAATTTGCAGATTTTCATAAGGATAAATATATAACATAAAATTATTGGTTAAAGTTCAATCAAAGTTATCTAAAAAAAGTGGGACTATCTTTACGGGATGGAGGGAGTATATGTTAGTTATGGATGAAAGTCGTGCAAATGGGAGGTCCACGTTTTTTATGTTTTACTGTGGATACAACATTCATGTGCACATACCTGTGAAGCTGCACTGAGATCTGAACTTTTTTCAACTAAACTGTCCAGTTTTACACCTCGTTCCACAGGACACTGTCAATAGTCATGTGTTGTCGGCAAAATAAAATTTATACATCAGTACAAGAAAACTGACAAGCAACATTGCTCAAGTATAATTGTATTGCGCAACCACGATATTGATGCATATTGGAACCTATAAGATTGCATGAATATATTACCCCCACAATATGAATGGACAAAAGTCACATTTAGAGATATAGTAGTAGAATTGTAACGTTTATTTGTATATACTCCATCCGCCCCATAATAAATGTCGCATTTGACTTGTCAGCATTTTTAAGAGATGTGATTTATTTGTTTGTACATTGCTTGTACAATGCTAGAATTGAACTTCAATACATTCCTATTAGAAACTCGACATTTGTTTTCGGACAGACCAAAACGGAAAGTTCAACATTTAATATGGGACAAAGGGAGTAACTTGTAGTGTATAGCATCAGAATCAGCATGTTTAAATTAATAATGATTGTTGATATCGAGATAAGTATTGTTCAAACTCCCAGGTAGCTTGGCTTGTCTTCCAATTCTGACGCTAGCATTGTCATTCTTCTCTTCCCATTCTTTTTTACCAAATCCATCTCTAAGAATATCTCTGTATCTCACTTCTCCTTCCGGCTGTCATCACCAAACTAATTCTCTTCAGCTCCCCGCACCCCAAACCAAAAAGAAAAGCTACATGTTCCTTTAGGCATAACATATATCCCTCTAAAGGCATAATGTATATCCCATCAGCCATATAATATTAGCAGTAATGCTGCACTGCACCACAAGATGTGAACTGCATCTTACTGTTGGCTTTTATATAATGAGACATACAGAACTATTCTAAAATTATGCCTGTAAGAAACGACAACAGGGTGTTAACCAATAGCCCAATGTCAATGGTTTCAGGAACTATTATAAAATAAGTAAAAGTAAACCGACTAATAATCACTACATCTATATTAATCGAGTGGGAATAAAATCTCAGAATAATATTGTCTATCCAGAAGTCAAACAGAAAATTGATCAATGCTGTAGCATTAATGATGCAGTGAATTATATATACAAAAGCAGTAAATGAATAGCTAAAAGACACTGCAGTAATAGAAGTTTCGAGTAAAAACTCACAAGGATAATTTTAGTTTCATCCAGTTCCCTCTGTATTTTCAATAGCTTGTCTGCTTGTGCTGGATCCTGATGAAGGTGAACATCAAGAATAGATAGATCCATTATATTTAGTTTTGAGTTTTAAGATGTAATCGCAGTCATTTAAAGTTCAATGCATAGTTTTTGTACATTTAATGAGTTTGCATAATACCTGAAATTTGGACAAGGCTTCATTTAAATAGGGCCATGTCTGAGTGCTATCTTCTTTCACAGCTTTCCATCAGCATCGTCGTGGATCTCCCTGGTTGGAAGATTGCATAACTCTAAAAACCAAATCAATTGGGAAATAAATAAGTGAATTGAATTCAAAATCAATAGGAGAAGTTTGGAGTAAAAACTCACAAGGATAATTTTAGTTTCATCCAGTTCCCTCTGTATTTTCAACAGCTTGTCTGCTTGTGCTGGATCCAGATGAAGGTGAACATCAAGAATAGATAGATCCATTATATTCAGTTTGAGTTTTAAGATGTAATCGCAGTCATTTAAAGTTCAATGCATAGTTTCTGTACATTTAATGAGTTTGCATAATACCTGAAATTTGGACAAGGCTTCATTTAACTTGGGGCCGTATGCAGTGCTATCTTCTTTCACAGCTTTCCATCAGCATCGTCGTGGATCTCCCTGGTTGCAAGATTGCATAACCCTAAAAACCAAATCACTTGGGAAATAAATAAGTGAATTGAATTCAAAATTGAGGGGCTAAATTGAAAATGTGAGGAGAGAGAAAAAGCATATACCCAAGTAGATCGTAGCAATCGTCAGTAGATTGACATTGAAGGTTCGACGAAGAAGGGAATGATGGAGAGAGAGAGCGCTGCTCCATATGAGAAGAAAGAGGAGGCGGCGACCATGAATGGGGGAGGTGAGCCGGAGGCAGGGGATGTTTTGGGGAAGAAGGGTTTTTGGATTATTACTGCAGTGAAGTGACGATGAAAGGGAGTAGAGAGAGAGAGAGAAGAAAAAGATGAGCGGGCGGAATACCAAAAGATTTGTTAATCAAGTACGCTAAGTGGACAGGTTTCCAGAATGTTCCAAATTTGAGCGGGAAAACGAAATGCTTAATCACTTCAGTCATTATATAGTTATTGATGAGAGGAAATAAAAAGAAAATGACTTTTATACCCTCATTTATAAAAAAAAAACTAGTCAACCCCCTTTATTTCTGTAGCCAATTAACAGTTTCAACAGTGTAACATTCCTATTTGTGGAAGATGACTCAAAGCTCATACCATCCTACTTTATTTAATCTATATACCCAAACATAGTGACAGAAAAAATTAAGAAAATATCATTAAGAAAAACTGTACGACAAATTAATAAACGGATCAATTCCAAACTAGCAGCAGGGATGTCACGTTTTGCTTCATCAGAAGTAGTGAAGCACAACGCACAAACTCATGCGATTTGTTCACCACGGGATTCCTAGCAGAAATACTGTGACTACCTGCTGGCGATATTGACATGACCCCTTTCCTCCAGCAACTTCAACCTTCTTGGTGGGAAGTTTAATCCTTATCAACTCCAAACTAGCAGCAGGGAATTTTTTTAAATTTCCTTTTCCTTTCTCTGCATTTTTAAATCGAAAAGCAGGTCTTTCTCTCCAATTTTTTAACTCGGAAAGCAGGACATTAGGGTTCCAAATAAAATCAAGCCCTCACACACACCTCTCTCTCTTCTTCATCTTCTTAGCTAAACCGTCCCACCCCATCTACTCCTTTCCGCCGCCCCACGACGACTAACAACCACACCGACGACGTCGTCCTCTTCAAACCTTACCTTTACTTTCCCTCTCTCTCTCTTTCTTCCTCAAATTCTCAGTAAACCCGCCCCAAACCACCTACCCCTTTCCGCCGCCCACCACGACAAACCACCCTCACTGTCACTGCTATCTACAATTTGTTAATGTGTAATGACAGATTTGCCGTTGATTTTGGCAATATTTACCACTTTCTTCCTTTTATATATATAGATATAGATTACCGGAGGAGGCTTTGCTTTTGATAATTAGGGTTTCTCACAGCAATCGGAATTGAGTAGATATGGATTCAACAGTCGCCTCCGAGCAATTCCTTCCTTCTGGGCAATTTAATTGTTTGCTTATCTTGATTCGCTAGGGTAGATTTTGGGAATTCCTATTTTAGTCTAACCCTAGCTTTCACAATTGAAACAGAAAACGGATCGAAGATGTTCATCCTCCTCGGCGTGTCAGGCAATTAAATTCTCACTTTTATTTTTCGATTCAGTCCTAGTACTTTTATTTTATTCAACAAGTCTCGGAATTGGATTTTTTTTTTTTTTTTGCTTCTTGTAACATAAACAATAAAAAACACAGATTGAAATTTGTGCTGCTTGTAGTATTAATGGAGTCTTTTATAACAATAATAATATGATTATGATGGATGGATGCAGGGCAGTGAGGACCGAGGATGTTCCTCGTGCTTCTTGTAACATAAACAATAAAAAACACAAATTGAAATTTGTGCTGCTTGTAGTATTAATGGAGTCTTTTATAACAATAATTTATATGATTATGATGGATGGATGCAGGGCAGTGAGGACCGAGGATGTTCCTCGGTTCTTGGCAATGTCTAAAAGAATGGCTGAAAAACGCAAAGCTGCTAAGTGTTATATTGATGATGATCCTCCTCTCTATAAAGAAGACCTTGAAAAGGCAATTGAAGAGCAAACTAAAAAGTATGTTGCAATGGCGTTAGATCATTACAATTCTACTACAGAAGGTCCAAAGTATGAGCTAGTGGAGGCCATTGGTATAGTCTCTGCTGGGTTATGGTATCATGTCTGTTTTACTGCCAAGCCAATCTCCATTGGTGCTGATACTGATATCGATGCTTCACCCAAACACTTCTTTGCTGAAGTTGCCTATAAGGTTGTTGGCAATGAGATTTCTTGCTGTATTGTGGATCCCAAAAGTCCTGGTACACATGCATTTTCTCCCCTGTACAGTTTTGTGTATTTCTCATTGCCCTTTTACTTTTAGTCTTCTTGTTTATCTATGCTTTAGTCTTACTGGTATTGCTCTCTCTGTGTGTGTTTAAAAGTAAATTGCACCAATCTTTAATTAGTGTTATGTTGGTTGAGTAGCTCGTATGGTGACTAAACCCGTTGGGCTCTCTTATGATTAAGATATGTGATGGTACAGGCAGGCCAATAAGAGGCGGACATACAACCATTCATATTTGTACCCACTTAATCAATATGTTTGTCTAGTTTAGTGGTAAAGTGCTAGGGTTTTTTGTCTTGAGGTTGTGTGTTAAGTCCTACGATAGGCATTTTCTTCTCCACAATTTACATTTTAAAGCGTTATAGTGCAATATGTGCAGCCACAAAAAATCGTCTTGTATTATTGTATGGGCAAGTGTTGGGAGTTATGTAGTATGAGCAATGAGATGGTACATGAGGTTAGAGGCCGATTGTCCCTTTCAACATCTCGAGCATCAAAGGAGAATTAGGATATTAATGTGATGAAGTGAACGAGCTGAAAAGAAAAAATGGCGCATGAAGGACCATATTTTGTCGAGTGTTTCTGGTATTGTGTGCCAAAAGCATAACATTACCTGATGATGTTGAATGTGGTTCCTCAACTTCGGCTACTACTTATACTCTGTTTTCCTAAATTATCTTTTGGTTCAATGTACCATTTCCTTGTTTAGATGATAGTATTTTCATTTTGAACATTCAATTATGTTAATTTGTATTAATAAAAATGTAACTTTTACTCTTCAATAATTTTCTTTATTTAGACAATTGAAATTTAACTATAGATTATTTGTTGTAATAATTGTCACATGATAGCTAAAGTGACCAAGTCCGATCTGGCAAAACGAAAGCTTCTTCTCGCCTTTGGTATTCAAGGAGAAATATAAATATTCGTCGCCCAAACCTCGAGAATTTGGGTGACAAATACTTGGTGACAAAATTGCTGCCCTATGTCTTAACATAAATTACTCGGGTCTAATTTGTTACCAAAAGAGTAACAGATCATCCTTTGCCTTTTCTCTTTTTTCTATTTCACTTTTCCTCTTCATGATAGCTAATATTGGTTTACTTGGTGCTTTAGAGCAGTGGCTGGCTGCTGATCATTCTCTGCTCTCTCTTTGACAGGGTAAATTACTGACTTTTATTCTTCATGTTTATAGAATTCTGTCCTGCACTTCCTTTCATTTTATTATAGTTAAAACTTAAAACTGTTCCATATAGTATTTACTTAGTTTTTATACGCTCCCTCCTTCCGTCTCAAAAAAAGACCGACTCACTTTGAAATGGAAGCAATGGAAATTGAAGAAGATGAGCCAAAAGTTAATCAGGTGGAAAGAGGAAAGGTAACCGGACTCCGATATTGAAATGGACTCTGATACTGAAATGGAATGGAAAAGTTGGGAATGGTCATGACATTTTCCCACAATTTGCCAAATTCATTCCAAAAGTAGTACACCAAGTTGGAGGTCAAATGCTTTTTAATATTAACTCATCTTAAGATTAATCTTGTATTCCCTCCGTCTCAAATTAAATGCCAAAAAAAATATCAAATTTGCTTTTGATCAAGAGCAAATTTGAAAAAAAAATTGAAAATTCATTTTGGGACGGAGTGAATAGTTCATTTAGTTATTAGCAAGTTCTTTTCTAATTGTTGTGGTTGTTGTGCAGAAACATGTTTGCATAATGCCATAATAACAACTTTTGAGGCAAATCTAAGGAAAGATAAAAATGTATGGGAAAGCTTGTCAAGAGAGCACATAGTTGATTCAAATTCGTTCCCATTTGATGAATATAGCATTTTGGAATGGTTGAAGAATGTTGGGGTCACCACAGACAGTTGCTATACATCCAATGGGGTACGTTATTTCTCTCTCCGTCTCAAATTTTGTGACAAAAATACCCAAACATAAGAATGTGATCAAAGTTTAGTTGAGTCAACATTTTTTTTCCTTAGCGTGGAAATTTTGTGACAATAATTCATTTTGGGACAAAGGGAATAAGGAGTATGTATTTTTCTTTCTTTGTTTTTTTTTTTTGTGTTGTTGTTGATCCCCATTTACTAATCTACTTATTTTATGATTTGTAATGAAGCATGACCCTACTTTTCATATCAGAGGATATCAGCGTTTAGATGTCAATGATCCACAAAGTATAATAGATGAGGTTAGGTCCAATGGACCCGTGGTCATGGCCCTATCCATGTATGAGGATTTTTGCTGATAACTTCTACAAAGGGGAGAAAGAAATAGTTAAGGGCAAACGCTATCCGGCGACACATGCGGTGTGCATCATTGGAGGGGGTATGATAAAAATGGTAACGCTTATTACAAATTCAACAAGCGGGAGATCGATGCGGGACCAAAGGAAGGAATAGGAATAGGAAAGACATATGCAAACAGGAAACTTGTGTGTACAACTTTTGCAATGGATAAAAGTTGTACGCACAAGTTTACTGTTTGCATATGTCTTTCCTATTCCTTTGGTCCCATACTGATCTCCCCAGCTGTTGATGAATTTGTAATAAGCGTTACCATTTTTATCATACCCCCTCCAATGTTGCACACCGCATGTGTCGCCGGATAGCGTTTGCCTTTAACTATTTCTTTCTCCTCTTCGTAGATGTCATCAGCCGCCAACGCAAAAAAATCCTCATACATAGATAGGGCCATGACCACGGGTCATTGGCTCTAACCTCATCTATTATACTTTGTGGATCATTGACATCTAAACGTCGATATCCTCTGATATGAAAAGTAGGGTCATCCTTTATTACAAATCATAAAATAAGTAAATTAGTAAATGGGGATCAACAACACAAAAAAAATCAAAGAAAGAAAAATACATAGTCCTTATTCCCTTTGTCCCAAAATGAATTATTGTCAAAAAATTTGCACGCTAAGGAAAAAAATGTTAAACTCAACTAAACTTTGATCACATCTTATGCTCGGGTATTTTTGTCACAAAATTTGAGACGGAGAGAGAAATAACGTACCCCATTGGATGTATAGCAACTGTCGGTGGTGACCCCAACATTTTTCAACCATTCCAAAATGCTATATTCATCAAATGGGGACGAATTTGAATCAACTATGTGCTCTCTTGACAAGCTTTCCCATACATTTTTATCTTTCCTTAGATTTGCCTCAAAAGCTGTTATTATGGCAGTATGCAAACATGTTTCTGCACAACAACCACAACAATTAGAAAAGAACTTGCTAATAACTAAATGAACTACTCACTCCGTCCCAAAATGAATTTCCAATTTTTTTTCAAATTTGCTATTGAATCAAAAGCAAATTTGATTTTTTTTTTTTGGCATTTAATTTGGGACGGAGGGAGTACAAGATTAATCTTAAGGTGAGTTAATATTAAAAAACATTTGACCTCCAACTTGGTGTACTACTTTTGGAATGAATTTGGCAAATTGTGGGAAAGTGTCATATGACCATTCCCAACTTTCCCGGTCAATTTCAGTATCAAAGTCCATTTCAATATCGGAGTCCCGTTACATTTCCTCTTTCCACACCTGAGTAACTTTTGGCTCATCTTCTTCAATTTCCATTGCTTCCATTTCAAAGTGAGTTGGTCTTTTTCTGAGACGAAAGGAGGGAGCGTATAGAAACTAAGTAAATACTATATGGAACAGTTTTAACTATAATAAAATGAAAGGAAGTGCAGGACAAAATTCTATAAACCTGAAGAAGAATAAAAGTCAGTAATTTACCCTATCAAAGAGAAAGCAGAGGATGATCAGCAGCCAGCCACTACTGCTCTAAATCACCAAGTTAGCCAATATTAGCTATCATGAAGAGGAAAAATGAATTAGAAAAAAGAGAGAAGGCAAAGGATGATCTGTTACTCTTTTGGTAACAAATTAGACCTGAGTAATTTATGTTAGACATAGGGCAGCAATTTTGTCACCAAGTATTTGTCAACCAAAGCCCAAATTCTCGAGGTTTGGGTGACGAATATTTATACTTCTCCTTGAATACCAAAGGCGAGAAGAAGCTTTCGTTTTGCCAGATTTGACTTGGTCACTTTAGCTATCATGTGACAATTATTACAACAAATAATCTATTTGTTAAATTTCAGGCGCTAATTCTTCTTTTCAGCTCGTTCACTTCATCACATTAATATCCTAATTCTCCTTTGATGCTCGAGATGTTGTAAGGGGCAATCGGCCTCTAACCTCATGTACCATCTCATTGCCCATACTACACAACTGCCAACACTTGGACGAAAATGTCCGTCAATATGTTTACACAGGCCACTATACAATAATAAATTAGTATAATTTAAAAAGAACTTGATATGAATGACAGTTTACTAAAAAAACACTACCAATAGGCAATGCCACTTAAACAAATAACAATTTATTATAAAAAACTACAAATATCAATGTCACTTAACACAAATAACAATATATCAAAAAAGAAACATATTAGTTGCAGAACTCAGAGCAATAATACAAGGATTAGAGATGGAACTTAAAATAGCATCTTCACTTTGCATCACTAAGCACAGGTTTTCTTTTTCCTCTCCTACATACAATACTCTTATTATTCGGATAAACAAATGTAAGCGGGAACGTGGAGAAACATTGATAGTGATAATGAGAGCGCATCCACTAAAAATAAGCTAGTCGGCCATGAATGGCATTGGTATTATCCAATTAATGTAGTTTAAAACGTGTTTACTCACCTAATCATTATTAGGTCCTATAGTTTACTCACCCAATCATTACTAAATATATGTTTAGAAGTTGATCAAGGTTAGTGTTTCAGATTCATTCAGATCTCTATGGAAAATGTTGGATCGGAGGATAGAATCAATGATCTTATCACCAAAATGGATTAATATCTCTAATCTCATGTTTGATGATGACTCTAGTCGAACTCCACAAATTCATTCAAGCTCGCAAGAAATAAATTAACAGAAATAATAGTACTACCAAAATTATAGCGAAATTTGTGTGTGTGAGAGAGAGAGAGAGTGAGTGAGAGAGTTGGCAAGTACCGGCGCTCAATCTCCGGCAATATAAAATCAATACCAAAATTATAACAATATTCAATCAATATCAAGACAAATTAGGGTTTTATTTTATCCCCGTGCGTATGAATACAGAGGGATAAACGGATTACCAGTGATCCAATGACCGACAATCGTCTACGGTAGTAGAGTAACCGGCGTCAAGCAGCTCCGGTTGCGCCGATTTTCTCCGATTTGCACCGAGATTTAAAAGATGAATGTAAAGGTTGATTTTGGGGAAATGTGGATGTGTGGGTTTATATGCGTGTTTATATAATGGGGGTGTTTTGATTTTGGGGGAAAACGGGGAATGATATAAAATCATGTATAATATGTCAACTATCAAAAAATATTCAATTACTCTAATATTTAATATTATGATACCTTATTTTCTTTTTTCATTCACTTAATTATTTAATTATTTTCTTAACTACACTCCCTATAATAAGTAGGTCTGCTGAGAAACGCGTTTCTCCATAACTATGGAGAAACGTGTTTTTAATAGCCAGAAGCAATGCATTTGATAGCCAGAAAAAAATTTCTGGATATCAGTCTCAAAGGGTTCTGGATATCCAGAAGCTTTGGAACGGATATCCAGAAGCCTTTGGGTGGATATCCAAAAATAGATTTGAAGCCAAATCCAAGGCCAAGACCAGAAATTGCTTATTTGAAGGTTTTGGATATCCATAAACCTTCAAATGTATATCCGAAACCATCAAATGAATATCCAAACATATTTGAAGTCAAATCCAAGGCCAAGACCAAAATGCTTATTGAAGGTTTCGGATATCCGAAACCTTCAATGTATATCCGAGAAACCATCAAATGAATATCCGTAAACATTTTGAAAGTTTCTGATATCATTTTGAAGGTTTCTGATATCACTTTCATAAGCTTCTAGATATCCTTTCAAAGGGTTGGATATCCGAACCTTTGAGGCGATATCCGTAAGTAACCGTGAGACAAGGTCAGCGCAATACAAAAAGTTTCTGGATATCCTTTCAATAGCTTCTGGATATCCGTAACCCGTTTCTCCATAACTTATGGAGAAACGCGTTTCTCCCTAGATTTTACGCCCTATAATAAGCTAATTTAGTTTAAAATTCAACTTCTCCCAACTCATCATTCTATATTTCACCACTTTTTATTTTATTTACAATATTTAATTTTATAATTAAAAAAATAATAAAAATAATAATAATTTATTATTAAAAAATAAATTATTAATAAGGGGTTAAAGAAGGATGATGAATGTTTTAAAAAATAAAGGATTAAAGAAGGATAATTAAGATTTTTTTTAGAGAAAAGAGAGGTTTTTTTTTTATGTACAAATAAAAAGAAAGTTATATCATTTTATAGAGAAAAAAATTTCCAGAATTTTCGCAAAAAAAAATAAAAAATTGCTCTTAAATAATTGAGGGACAAAATCTGGGTTGAAGATAAAAAGGAAAAATATGGGAAACCAATCTTAGCTCGACATGTGTCATTGCAGGAAAAAAAAAAAGTAAAACGTGCTTGGACATTGCGTGAATGCCACGCGCCGAATTCGGTCTACTAGGAGGCCGACGCGTGGCAAGGCGGGTCCCACATTTTTTCTTTCAACCGGGTTGGAAACTCTCAACCCACCCCTTCAACTACCCCTCTCAACCCCCTTATTGCACACATTAAACTAGTTGACCCCCCTTTCAACCTCCTTATTGCACACATTAAACTAGTTGACCACTTGACCCCCCTTTCAACCCCCATTCAACCCCTTATTGCCCATGGTCTAATGTGAAAATTTGCAAGTGAGAGAGGTCGATGGCGGGAAACAGTATACATGAAGTTTAGTTTAATTTTATTTTATTTTAGAGATAATTGTAAAATAAACCTTGTATGCATTTAATTTATGCAAGTTAACCTTCTACAAATCATGACTACATAAAAAACCTTGTAAACCAACATTATTGCAATTTAAACCTTTTTTTAGTTAGTCATTAAAAAGGTCAGTTATAAAAATGTACACTCTCTAAATACTATTCAAGTTGTAGCGTTCTTACAAAAATTAATTTTAATTTGATCTTTTATTATTTGATTAATGGAATATTTATTAAAGGATACTCCCTCAGTCTCATATTATTTGATCACATTTGACTTTTGATATGTCGATCTAAGCATCCTAATGAAATTATAAAATTGTTAAACTTCAGTACAATAATTAAATTGCCAATAATGTTTGGTTAAAAATGCACTCATATTAATCATCAAAAGTCAAATGTGGCAAAAAAAAACGAAAGGGAGTAAAATGTTAAAATTATTGGGTCAGCTCTTTCACAAAATTCTAAACAACTCTCAATCAACATGTTCGAAAAATTCTTAGCATTGTTGAGTCAACTCTAATATAGTTTATTCAATATTTTTAGAATGTCTTTTAATGAAAATATTTATTTATTTTTGTATAGTTAGTTCATTAATGTACACGTTAACAAAAAGTGTTCTTCTAATTTATAGTATTAGCTTAGATTAAATATGCAACTCATTAATCTCATTATAGCATTTGATGTCGAGTGATACATGTTTCATATTTCAATATTTATTAGTTTAAAAATGCACTCATATACGAGGTGCATGTAACCTTATTTTCAAGGGGATAATCGAAAAATCGAATTTTTTCTCAAATAATACATTTTTAAAATTTTATTTACAAAAGTGACTTACTGTTCAAACTTTTTCCCAAAATGTCCCATTTTTTGAAAACTCGCTACACCGTGTAGCGAGTTTATAATTTTTCAATTAAAATCGCTACACGGTGTAGCGATTTTAAATTTGCTAAATTTTATTTAATATTTATGCTTAAATTAAAAAAAAAAAAACCAAATTTGAAATCGCTACAGGGCTACAGGGTGTAGCGATTTCAAATATTCACAAAAAAGCCAAACAAACAAAGTTACGTACACTACTATAAGTATATAATAATAACTACTTCCTCCGGCTCTAAATTACAAAATAATAATATAAAAATTATATATTAATAAAGAAAACTAAATAGAAATATTATTTTTTCTATCTCAAATAAATATTTTAAAAAATGTACTTCTATAAAAAAAAATTATTTCAAAAATAAATATTACTTTCGACTCAAAATGAATAACCAAAAAATAATACTACATTTTTTATCCAAAAAAATGAGCATTACTTCCTTCATCTCAATGAATATTTTAAAAATTAATACTACTTCATTCGCCTCTAAAATTAATGTTTGTAATGTTAGTGTCTTCGTCTCAAAATATGATATTAATTTTTGAGGCAAATGAAGAGTATTATTTTATAAAATATTCATTGAGACGAAGGAAGTAATGCTCATTTATTTGGACAAAAAATGTAGTATTATTTTTTGGTTATTCATTTTGAATCGAAAGTAATATTTATTTTTGAAATGAAAAATATTTTTTTATAGAAGTACATTTTTTAAAATATTTATTTGAGATGAAAAAAATAATATTTATATTTAGTTTTCTTTATTAATATATAATTTTTATATTATTATTTTGTAATTTAGAGCCGGAGGAAGTAGTTATTATTATACTCCCTCCGTCCCGGAACTTGGTTCACAAACACTGTTTGCACTGGTTTTAAGGAGGGAGTATTATATTGAAAGTGTTGTGAGTGTGAAAATAAAATAGGAGAGAGAATGAGTGGAGAGAATAGTAAATTATAATGGTGTTGTGAGTATTAAAATAATGTAGGAGAGAGAATGAGTGGAGGGAATAGTAAAGATTCCTTTCCATTTTAGGTAAGTTTTAAATGTGTGAAGTAAGTTTTGGGACGCCCAAAAGGGAAAGTGTGAAGATTGTTCCGGGACGGAGGGAGTATACTCATAGTGTACGTAACTTTGTTTGTTTGGCTTTTTTGTGAATATTTGAAATCGCTACACCCTGCAGCGATTTCAAATTTGGTTTTTTTTTTTTTTTTTTTAAGCATAAATATTAAATAAAATTTAGCAAATTTAAAATCGCTACACCGTGTAGCGATTTTAATTGAAAAAATTTAAACTCGCTACACGGTGTAGCGAGTTTTCAGAAAATGGGACATTTTGGGAAAAAGTTTGAACAGTAGGTCACTTTGGTAAATAAAATTTTAAAAATGTATTATTTGAGAAAAAATTCCGAAAAATCAATTCAAATTCAAATTAAAATTATAAAATAATAAAGATTTTAAGTGTAAAATTAAAAATAAATAAGGTTGAGAAAAAATTGTAAGAGTTACAAACTGAAAAATTAATTTACAAATTAACCCCCATAACCTCCCCCCAAAAATCATCTTCTTTCTCCCAACCCTAAAGCCAGCTGCCTCCTTCTTTCCCACCACACCACCGCCACTTCATTCTTCCCCACCACACACCCTCCCAAAATAATCCTTGGTTACAACAAAAACACATAAAGCAAATAGAAACCCATCTTTGAAAAGGAAAAGGAGATTGGCTTATATTTTATCCACTATCATAAACTGCTTTTACTCCGGTTGAACTGATCCAGATCAATATCGGGGAAGGGAGGCGCGACATGGAACATTTTGAAGGAGCTAAGGTGAAAGGATTATATTGTGATTTTTAAAATCAAATTTTAGAATATAATAAGTTCTTTTTTTTACCAATTATGTAGTGCATATTTTAGTACTTTATACTTCCATTATTTTAAAAAAAATATACTCATGGTGTTCTTTTTACTTTGCCCAGACAATTGTTATGTTTCTGAATATAACAATAAATGTATAATTACATGGCCACATTTGTATAAAGAAATATAATAAATTTTCTTTTTTGGTCTTTGAGGACGCCACAACTTTCGCAGTCTCAATAGGATAACTGACTTTGGATGATCCGAATCTAGATCACAACACAAGCTAGAAGCACCGTTATTGACCAAACTGAGTTTGATTCCGGCTCAGACACTCGGGTGTTAGAGTATGATATCGAGGTATAATGAAACTGAGAATAAGAGTTGGAATGTCTTGGTGTGTGTGTGTGTGTGTTTGGGTTTCGATAACGAGACTTACCTTGCCATAGAGGATAGCATAAGGCTATGCTAGACTTGGGGGCCTCAATCAACGTTATGCCCTATGCGTTGTTTGAGAACCTAAAGTTGGGACCTCTACAGGATACTCGGGTGATTATTTAGCTTGCCAACAGATCTAATGCGTACGTACCCTAAGGGGTTGGTTGAGGATGTTCTAGTTCGGATTGGTAAGCTCATATTTCCTGTAGATTTTTATGTATTGGAGATGGATACGGATCCTAAGGCTCCCATTCTGTTAGGGAGGCCATTCATGTCGACTGCTCGTACCAAATTGGATGTTTCTAATGGGTCGTTTTCTATGGAGTTTGATGGGCAACGAATAGAATTCAATATTTTTGATGCCATGAAATACCCTAAGGATGTCCATTCGGTGAATTTTATTGATGTAGTTGAGCCCATAGCTCAAGAGGTGTTCGATGTGTGTGGGGGAGATGATGACATCAGATCTGTCTTGGAGAATGCTTTGGAATGTGCCGGGTTAGAATTTTATTTTTCCGATGAGTTGAAGGAGGCAGTGATGAGCCTTTCTGAGGAGGCCATGTGTGCTTCGTCACCGGGTTATGGTCGTGTACAGTTGGAGGTGCCACCGGAGAAACCATTGCCATCTATTGAGAAGGCGCCTGTGCTTGAATTGAAACCCCTACCCGAGAGTTTGAAATATGCTTTCTTGGGTGAAGGGAAGACACTTCCTGTGGTGATCTCTAGTGTTTTGACAGAGGAGCAAGAGAAGAAAATAGTTGATGTGATCCGGGGACGGAAAGAGGCGATTGGGTGGACTATTGCCGACATCAAGGGCATAAGTCCTTCTTTATGTACTCATCGGATCTTGCTAGAGGAGGGTGCTAAGCCGGTAATGCAACCACAGAGGAGGTTGAATCCACCTATGATGGAGGTGGTGAAGAAGGAAGTTTTGAAGCTGCTGCAGATGGGGATCATTTATGCCATTTCCGATAGCGAGTGGGTTAGTCCTACTCAATGTGTGGCCAAGAGGGGTGGAATCACCGTCGTCATCAATCATAAGGGCGAGTTGGTGCCAACCCAGGAGCAAACGGGATGGCGTGTTTGCATTGATCTTCGTCAGCTTAATGAGGTAACTAGAAAAGATCACTTTCCCCTCCCCTTTATTGATCAAATGTTGGAAAGGTTAGAGTTTTCTTGATGGTTATTCCGGGTATTTTCAAATACCAATTGCACCGGAAGACCAAGAGAAAACTACTTTTACTTGCCCCTTCGGCACCTTTGCCTATCGGAGGATGCCTTTTGGTTTATGCAATGCACCTGCGACTTTTCAAAGGTATATGATGATCATCTTCTCCGATTTTGTGGAGAATTTTATGGAAGTCTTCATGGATGACTTCACCGTCCATGGAGACTCGTTCAACCAATGTCTTGCTCACCTTGCTTTAGTTCTAGACCGATGTGTTGAAACTAACTTGGTGTTGAATTTTGAAAAGTGTCACTTTATGGTTGAGCAAGGCATTGTGTTGGGACATGTGGTTTCTAAAAAGGGTATTGAAGTGGACAAAGCTAAAATTGATGTTATTTACACACTTCCTTACCCTACCAATGTGCGTGAAGTGCGGTCTTTCCTTGGTCATGCGGGGTTTTACCTTCGCTTCATAAAAGATTTTTCAAAGATTGCTACACCTCTATGCACTATGTTGCAAAAAGAGGTGGATTTTGATTTTGATGAGAGGTGTAAGGGGGCCTTTGATGAGTTGAAGGATAGGTTGACCACCACCCCCATAATCCAAGCACTCGATTGGTCTCGTCCCTTCGAGATCATGTGTGATGCTAGTGATTATGCTGTAGGGGCTGTTTTGGGTCAAAAGGTGGATAGGGCATCCCATGTCATTTACTATGCCTCTATGATCCTTAATGATGCCCAAATGAATTATACCACAACCGAGAAGGAGATGTTGGCGGTTGTGTTTGCTCTTGAGAAGTTTCGGTCATATCTTTTAGGCACCAAAGTCATTATTTACACAGACCATGCTGCTCTTAAATATCTAATGACCAAGAAAGAGGCGAAACCTAGACTTATTAGGTGGATCCTTTTATTGAGTGAATTTGACATTGAGGTGAAGGATAAGAAAGGGGCCGAGAATCTTGTGGCCGACCATTTTAGTCCCCTTGTGCTTAAAAGAGGATGAGCCCTCTAATCACTGTTCAATTCGGGGTGAGTTTCCCGATGAGTCTATTTGGGTGGTTCAGTCGTCCGCACCATGGTATGCAGATTTGGTCAATTTTCTTGTGTCTCAAAAGTTCCCTCCGGGACTTACTAAATCTAAGAAGGATAAAATCCGGAGTGAGGGCAAATACTATGTGTGGGATGAGCCTTATTTGTGGAGGCATTGTGCGGACCAAGTGATCCGTAAGTGTGTAGCCGATAGTGAGATTCATTCCATCCTTAGATTCTGTCATGAGCATGCATGCGGTGGTCATTTCGGTGCTAGATACACGGTGAGGAAAGTGCTTGAGAGTGGTTTTTATTGGACTACCCTGTTCGGTGATGCATATAACTTTTGCAAATCTTGTGATAGGTGTCAAAGGGTTGGTAACATTGGTCGACGTGATGAGATGCCACAAAATTTCGTCTTAAATTGTGAGATTTTTGACGTATGGGGAATTGACTTTATGGGTCCTTTTCCAAATTCATTTGGCTTTTTGTACATCTTGTTAGCGGTCAACTATGTTTCCAAGTGGGTTGAAGCAATCCCCACGCGCACCGATGATTCACGGGTAGTGGTCAATTTCCTTAGGACTAACATCGTGTGTAGGTTTGGTATGCCTAGGGCCATCATTAGTGATAGGGGGACACATTTTTGTAATAGGACGGTTGAAGCTTTGGTTAAGAAATATCATATTACTCATAAGATTTCGACCGCCTATTATCCCCAAACTAATGGCCAAGCGGAGGTGTCCAATCGGGAGATCAAATCCATTCTTGAGAAAACTGTGAATCCATCTAGGAAAGATTGGAGTCTTAGGCTTGATGATGCTTTGTGGGCCTACCGGACGGCTTATTACAAGACACCTATCGGTATGTCCCCATACCGGTTAGTGTTTGGGAAGCCATGTCATTTACCGGTGGAGTTGGAACATAGAGCATTTTGGGCCATTAAGAAATTTAATATGAACATAGATGGGTCCGGTGAGGAGAGAAAGTTGCAATTAAACGAGTTGGATGAGATTAGGAGAGAAGCTTACGAGAACAACCAACTCTATAAGGAGCGGGCAAAGGCGCGACATGATAAAATGATCATTAGGAATGACTTTAAGGTTGGTCAAAAAGTCCTCCTATTTGATTCTCGTCTCCGGTTGTTTCCCGGAAAGCTAAGGTCTCGGTGGACCAGACCTTTTGTTGTGAGGGAGGTATATCCGCATGGTGCGGTTGAGATTGGTAGTCTCTCCGGAGACAGTTTTTAAGGTTAATGGTCAACGCCTAAAATTGTATCATGATGGCGTGGTAACAAATGAGGATGTGGAGGTGCATTATCTCCAAAATCCTAATTATGATTAGACCTTCTTTCTGAGTCTTGTCAAGGACTTAAAATTTGATGCTTGTCAGGGGATTACCCGGTGTTTGGTCTAGCTAAAGACGGTAAAGAAGGGCGGCTAACCGGGAGGCAACCCGGAATTTATTCATCTTTCATTTAGCATTTTTTATTATATTTGGAATCGATGCTGCTAAAGGTATTTTGTGTTGTGGTGTTGTGCAGGGAGAAACAAAGGAGAAAGGAGAAAAACGGCGCCAAAATTTGGTAGGCTTAGTCGCACACCTACTAAATTAAACCAGGACTCGACCACAAGAATGTAGCAAAGATAAGTCCAGGATCGAACCACTGAAGAACGGTATTGCCAACTAACTCGTCACGCACAAATGGGGGTTTGTTTTTTTGAATTAAAATCCTAAGATGGGAATTAAAAGCTAAGTTATAAATAATGATGTAAAAGAACGCTTTGGACATGCAAAATTATCCCCGTCTATCAATCAATATCATCGGAATGATTCTTTTCTTACTTCTCCCTAATTACTTGATCACGAGATATAAAATCTCTCTCTCTCTCTCTCTCTCTCTCTCATTTGATAGTAGTTAATAGCGGCGACACGCTCAACTAAAAACCCTAATTGATAAATAAAACCTAGCCGACACGGTCAAGATTCTAATTATTAATTGATATAATTCTAAGAGATTAAGATCAAGGAATTAATCTATTACTATTTCAAATAGAATTAAAGCCAATTTTACTTTAATCACCATTCAAGATTGACACATACAAGAATTGCGAAGGTGCTACAATAACAACCCTAGTCCGACACGAAAGGGAGATCTAGCAATAATCAATTATAAGGATCAAGAGATTGATCAATTTCTCAAAATCCTAGAAAAAGATTTGAATTAAGAACAAGTAAAATTGCAATTAGGGAAAAATAATAGGAAGGAATCAAACCTCAATTTATATTCAAGATGGTTCAAAGTTTACAATTCAAAGCAATGGAGTTTAGCCTTCCATGGAAATTCAAACTTGAATCTTGTTTCTAGGAAAAACTAATGAAATAGATGATAACTCTAAAATAATAATAAGAGGTAGTATTTATACTCCCTCCCTAAAACCTAGTTTAAAAGGGAAAAGAAAATAAATTAAAAATAACAAAATCTGCAAAAATTCCGCCGCTCTCTGTTTCCAGGCCGTTGGAGCACGACTCGTCCTCCCAGGCACGAGTCGTGCCTACCCCTTCTGCACATTGTCACGAGTCGTGACACACATGACAACTCGTCCCTGAATTCTTGCACTCTGAATCAGTCGTCCCCTTGTTGGGGAATAGTTAGGCACATGGGGGACGACTCTTCCCCAAGCCTAAAAACTCGAAATTTCTTCAGTTTTCTCCCGACTCTTTGGCTCGCTTTGGGTCTTCTTTGGTTGACTTTGACTTGACTTTATTGACTCCCATGGGTGTAGAACCGATGATCTTGAGCTTCTTTTGAGAACCAAAAACGATTACATCCTAAACTCTCTAAAATCTCTCAAATCAAATGGTTTCTCTCATAATCCTCACAATACATAAAATCACTCAAAATACATCCAACCTATACTAAATACATGGAAATAAAGAAATATAAGGACGGAAAACATAGGAATTACATAGTAAAAATCCGTCCTATCAAATACCCCCACGCTTAGACCATTACTCGTCCCTGAGTAATATCCTAAACTCCAATCTAACACCGGTCTAAAACAGATGCATGGAGGGTAAATGATTCCTAGACTCCTCAAATTCGCCATCAAAAGTCAAACAAAAATCATGAACAGAGTAAAAGAATCTTCGTCTCCTTATATCACCAATAAATATAACCAATGAAAACAATGACCTTAACTTGATATCAACTCCCAATATAAAACGGTATCCAAGCTAATATCCACACACAAAAGCCAAGGGAAACTAAATATGTCCTATGTTTCCCCCATGCTTGGCTCACACTACATAATCCCTCAAATAAAAAGTTGTTCGGGTGGTAATCCCTCACAACTACCTCATGGAAAACTCCTACACCCCTTATTACTCCAGAATGAATGAGGGTTTCTATCATATCTCCTCTAAACCTATCCTCATACTCTAAGGAAAAATCCTACCCAAAAATCCGAATCCTCCCTTATGACTCCAACTCCGGTGATAAAAGATAGTCTACAATTCACTTTCTCACCTTTTGCCTAGGTGCCGTTTCCGGTTTTCACCTAGCCTCTCTTTTCTTTTCTTTACAATTTTTGTTTTCATTTCATTTTTTTAAAGAAACTGTACAAATAGAAACATCTCCATACCCCATACTTAAACCGTACAATGCCCTCAATGTGTGAAATAAAGAGTAAAGGCGATAAAAACAATAAAGGAAGGGAAAAAGGAGATACCATCACTGATGAGAGCCGGAGCCTTCCCCCTGATAATAGGACTGGCGGGAAGAACGCCTCTTAGCACGAGCAATGGCTCTCGAATGCATCATAGGCAAATATTCCTCTGAAACTGTCTCATAACTTCGGGTCTCAGTCTGCATCGCCCATGCCTCCAACTGCCTAGACCGGGCTCCCAAAATTGCAGTTTCATCCTCCAATCCCTCAAAACGATCCTGAACCTCCTCCCATCTAACATCCTCTAAAGCATACCGGATCTGTTCCCGAGCTATCCATGATCATTCCTGCTCATCCAAATATGCCTTCATCATAGCCCACGGTTCTGACTCTGCTCTCCTCTCCACTTTGACCACCCTGCCTCTCCTGATCCTGATCCTGATCCTTCTCCTCATCTTCCTCCTCATCAACCGGCTCCATTTCATCCTCTACACCGGGCATACGCCAATGCCTGGCCTGGGCACCACTCGGAAAAGTGGCCCCCTACCGTACAAGAGACCGTTCTTTTGGGAATACCATATTCAAACAATAAAGACCTGCTGCTGTCTCCCGCCACCGGATCCCTCACAAACTTATCATATTGCACAAGCCAGTCCCTAGAATAGATACTCGTGCCCCCCGTCAATTTCAGCGCCTCGGGTTTTAAATTCTCCAAACAAGCTTCCGCTAGCAATGTGATCATCCCCCCTATTGAGATGTTTCCCTTTTTGCTTAAAGCAAATGCCTCATATCTTCTAACAAAAATCTCAACCCAATCAGGGATCACCTGAACGATCCTTCACCCCGTTCTCAAGAGATTCACCATAGCCACATTCAACTGGGCTGGCTCACCATTTGCCAACCAAGACATCGATAACCCTCTGTAAATTAACTTCTACGTCGGGTGAGAAAGAGAGGACGCCCTAAGGTGTTTCTTATTACAAGGCAATCCTGTGAGCTCCGAAAAGAAAAAGCACCCCGCCCCATCAACTTCCAACCAATTTCCCCTCGTCTGATCAACACCAAAGACTTCCCTCAACTCATCATAAGTCACTCTATATGCTCCATCATCCAAATTAAACCGAATTGAATTTGCTTGTGACCCCTTACCTATCTCCAAAGTTGAAAGGAACTCTAGGGAGTATCTTAAATAGGTATCGACCCTCTTCCCTAGAAAGTTACCTAACCCCGCCTACGTCATCAACTCCGTTACTAATGTGTCTAAACCCAAATTCCTCAAAACCGGCATATGAAGGAAAGTGGTGACTTGGAATTTTCTACCCTCCAAATTCCTTCATTTTTTCTTATGAGCAGAGGTCAATTGGGTTAAACCCATATACGGCAATGATACATTAGGGGGAGTGGGATCATTAGGGACTACGGGTTGCGGGTTTTGTCTAACCCTCTCGTTGCTACCCCCTCTAGCATCTCTCTCTTTAGGAGGCATAATTTTCAACACAAAAACTACTACAAAACTACCACCGAAACTTCACAAAATAAATGCAACAATAGTAACACCACCAAAATCAAATTCTCCTTCCAATTCCCAACCGAACCACCGCACTACAATTTAAGCACAACCCAACAAATTGAAAGTGCAAGAGAGGAAGTGGTGAATTTTTACCTTACTACAGCTTCCAATGCAGGCACAACCCTCCTTATATCAACCAAAGGCAGCCTCCCACGAAATTTGACCAACAACTTCCACTTTGACTTTCAAGGGTTTAGAGATTTTTCAAATTTTTGGAAGGATTGAAGGCTAGAATTTAGGAATGTGGGTCGAAATTAGGGAAAGAGGGTGGATTAGGGTTTGGATTTCGAAGGAAAAGAGAGTTGGATGGAAATAAAGAAATATAAGGGCGGAAAACATAGGAATTACATAGACAAAACCCGCAACCCGTAGTCCCTAATGATCCCACTCCCCCTAATGCATCGTTGCCGTATATGGGTTTAACCCAATTGACCTCTGCTCAGAAGAAAAAATGGAGGAATTTGGAGGGTAGAAAATTCCAAGTCACCACTTTCCTTCATATGCCGATTTTGAGAGATTTGGGTTTAGACACATTAGTAACAGAGTTGATGATGCAGGCCGGGTTAGGTAACTTTCTGGGGAAGAGGGCCGATACCTATTTAAGATACTCCCTAGAGTTCCTTTCAACTTTGGAGGTAGGTAAGGGGTCACAAGCAAATTCAATTCGGTTTAATTTGGATGATGGAGCATATAGAGTGACCTATGATGAATTGAGGGAAGTCTTTGGTGTTGATCAGCCGAGAGAAAATTGGTTGGAAGTTGTTGGGGCGGGGTGCTTTTTCTTTCGGAGCTCACATGATTGCCTTGTAATAAGAAACACCTTAGGGCGTTCTTTCTTTCTCACCCGGCGTGGAAGTTATTTTACAGAGGGTTATTGATGTATTGGTTGGCAAATGGTGAGCCAGCCCAGTTGAATGTGGCTATGGTGAATCTCTTGAGAACGGGGTTGAGGAGTGTTCAGGTGATCCCTGATTGGGTTGAGATTTTTGTTAGAAGATGTGAGGCGTTTGCTTTAAGCAAAAAGGAAAACATCTCAATAGGGGGGATGATCACGTTGCTAGCTGAAGCTTGTTTGGAGAATTTAAAACCCGAGGCGCTGAAATTGACGGGGGGCACGAGTATCTATTCTAGGGACTGGCTTGTGCAATATGATAAGTTTGTGAGGGACCGATGGCGGGAGACAACAGCAGGTCTTTATTGTTTGAATATGGTATTCCCAAGAGAACGTTTTCTTGTACGATAGGGGCCACTTTTCTGTGTGGTGCGCAGGCCAGGCATTGGCTTATGCCCGGTGTAGATGATGAAATGGAGCCGGTTGATGAGGAGGAAGATGAGGAGAAGTATCAGGATCAGGAGAGGCAGGGTGGTCAAAGTGGAGAGCAGAGTCAGAACCAGCAGGGTTCTTTGGATCAGTGGGCTATGATGAAGGCATATTTGGATGAGCAGGAACGATCACGGATAGATCGGGAGCAGAGCCGGTATGCTTTAGAGGATGTTAGATGGGAGGAGGTTCAGGATCATTTTGAGGGATTGGAGGATGAAACTGCCATTTTGGGAGCCCGGTCTAGGCAGTTGGAGGCATGGGCTGATGGGCGATGCAGACTGAGACCCGGAGTTACGAGCTAGTTTCAGAGGAATATTTGGCTATGATGCATTCGAGAGCCACTGCTCGTGCTCAGAGGCGTTCTTCCCGCCAGTCCTATTATCAGGGGGAAGGCTCCGGCTCTTATCGGTGATGGTATCTCCTTTTTTCCTTCCTTTATCATTTTTATCGCCTTTACTCTTTATTTCACACATTGAGGGCATTGTGCGGTTTAAGCGTGGGGTATGGAGATGTTTCTATTTGTACAGTTTCTTTAAAAAAAATGAAATGAAAAAAAAATATTGTAAAGAAAATAAAAGAGAGGCTAGGTGAAAACCGAAAACGACACCTAGGCAAGAGGTGAGGAAGTGAATTGTAGACTATCTTTTATCACCGGAGTTGGAGTCATAAGGGAGGATTCGGAGTTTTGGGTAGGATTTTTCCTTGGAGTAGGAGGATAGGTTTAGAGGAGATAGGATAGAAACCCTCATTTGTTCTGGAGTAATAAGGGGTGTAGGAGTTTTCCATGAGGTAGTTGTGAGGGATTACCACCTTAACAACTTTTTATTTGAGGGATGATGTAGTGTGAGCCAAGCGTGGGGAAAACATATGACATATTTATTTCCCCTTTGGCTTTTGTGTGTGGATATTAGCTTGGATATTGTTTTATATTGGGAGTTGGTATCAAGTTAAGGTCATTTTTCATTGGTTATATTTATTGGTGATATAAAGAGATGGAGATTCTTTTACTCTGTCCATGATTTTTGTTTGACTTTTGATGGCGGATTAGAGGAGTCTAGGAATCATTTACCCTCCATGCATCTGTTTTAGACCGATGTTAGATTGGAGTTTAGGATATTACTCAGGGACGAGTAATGGTCTAAGCGTGGGGGTATTTGATAGGACGGATTTTTACTATGTAATTCCTATGTTTTTCGTTTTTATATTTCTTTATTTCTATGTATTTAGTATAGGTGTGATGTATTTTGAGTGATTTTATGTATTGTGAGGATTATGAGAGAAACCATTTGATTTGAGAGAATTTTAGAGAGTTTAGGATGTAATCGTTTTTGGTTCTCAAAAGAAGCTCAAGATCATCGGTTCTACACCCATGGAAGTCAATAAAGTCAAGTCAAAGTCAACCAAAGAAGACCCAAAGCGAGCCAAAGAGTCGGGAGAAAACTGAAGAAATTATGAGTTTTTAGGCTTGGGGACGAGTCGTCCCCCTTGTGCCTAACTATTCCCCAACAAGGGGACGACTGATTTAGAGTGCAAGAATTCAGGGACGAGTCGTCACGACTCGTGACAATGTGCTGAAGGGGAAGGCACGACTCGTGCCTGGGAGGACGAGTCGTGCTCCAACGGCCTGGCAACAGAGAGCGATGGGATTTTTGCAGATTTTGTTATTTTTAATTTATTTTCTTTTCCCTTTTAAACTAGGTTTTAGGGAGGGAGTATAAATACTACCTCTTATTATTATTTTAGGGTTGTCATCTATTTCATTAGTTTTTCCTAGAAACAAGATTCAAGTTTGAATTTCCATGGAAGGCTAAACTTCATTGCTTAGGATTGTAAACTTTGAACCATCTTGAATATCAATTGAGGTTTGATTCCTTCCTATTATTTTTCCCTAATTGCAATTTTACTTGTTCTTAATTCAAATATTTTTCTAGGGTTTTGAGAAATTGATCAATCTCTTGATCCTTTTAATTGATTATTGCTAGATCTCTTTTTTATCGTGTCGGACTAGGGTTGTCATTGTAGCACCTTCGCAATTCTTGTATGTGTCATCTTGAATGGTGATTAAAGTAAAATTGGCTTTAATTCTATTTGAAATAGTAATAGATTAATTCCTTGATCTTAATCTCTTAGAATTTTGTCAATTAATAATTAGAATCTTGACCGTGTCGGCTAGGTTTTATTTATCAATTAGGGTTTTTAGTTGAGCGTGTCGCCGCTATTAACTACTATCAAATAAGAGAGAGAGAGAGAGAGATTTTATATCTCGTGATCAAGTAATTAGGGAGAAATAAGAAAAGAATCATTCCGATGATATTGATTGATAGACGGGGATAATTTTGCATGTCCAAAGTGCTCTTTTACATCATTATTTATAACTTAGCTTTTAATTCCCGTCTTAGGATTTTAATTCAAAAACAAACAAACCCATTTGTGTGTGACGAGTTCGTTGGCAATACCGTTCTTCAGTGGTTCGACCCTGGACTTACCTTTGCTACATTCTTGTGGTCGAGTCCTGGTTTAATTTAGTAGGTGTGCGACTAAGCCTACCAAATTTTTTCGATAATGAGACTTACCTTGCCATAGAGGATAAGGGAGAATATTTATAGTGCAGAGAAAGAGATTTGCTAGATATGATCTTAACCGTTGGGTAATAGTAATGTGTAAATGCAAGGGTCGAATCCACAAAAACTTGTGCAATCAACAGTTCAGACCTCAACAATAAAAATTAAATGACGGTCAGGTTTTGGTTTTGATTTTGATTTTAACTAAATGCTAAACTATTAAAATTAATTAACTACTAAAACAAGGAAATAATAAAAGCAATTTAAAGATTACTGAATTCAAGAGGAGAAAGAACTACGGAATGGATTCATATGTAGCTCACAAATATGTCTATTAATAATACAATCAATCATTGTTGGGGGTTCATTCAATTAAGTAAAAATTGGACGTTCACACGTCCACATTTAGTATTCTCAAAATATTATATCTTCTGCAAAGTCCATGCAATACTTAAGAACCCATTAAAATTCTAGGAATAAAGAACCTACAATTTTGTTTTGCAATCACTTGACAAAAACTAAATTATATTCATTTAAAAGTTTGACTTTGTATATATCAAGCAATCACTTGCAATCTTTATACATATATTTAGTTAAAAAGTCAATCACACCTACACGTGTGATTGTAGCTAGAAAACATCGATTAAGAATACTTTTAAAGAATCCAACGTTTGATTGATCGTAAGATTAATTAATGCAAAAAGGATTGATACATAATACCTCTACTCCACAGATAAAAGAGATTAGTCAAGCATGTTCACGATGAACATCAACAAATTATGATTTGATAGCATAAAACCTTGAATTTAACCTGGAATTAGAATTCTTGAATCTCCTCTACAAACTTGTTAAAATAATCTAAAGCATAAACCTAGAAAGTGGCCGGAGTTGTTCTATTTATCCTTGGAATAAGAGGAGTCAAAGTTAGGAAACAACCGAGGAATCCTGTACAGAGAAGGAAACTAAAGATTTGCTGGAGGAGGAGGGTGCGGTCGCCGCCCCCACCATTTGAAGGGTGCGTCCGCCCCCCTTTTGGACAGATGGTGCGTTGGTTTCTGGAATTTGGGAGCGTGTGCTCCTCGTGCTTTGCTTACTTGTACCTTTCTCAACAAACTTTCGGAGGTCATAATTTTTTTATACGGACTCCGATTTGGACGTTCTACGTATTGTTGGAAAGCTCTCGTCATGTACGATCCATTGGTATTGGTTTCTAAAAGTCACATTCTCATTTTCCTTCTGTTATTTCCATTCTTTTCTCCGTTGCCGCTCCGCTGATGATTGTTCTTTTTTGTACTCATTAAGACCATTATCCGTAAACTTCTCCTTCTATTCCCTGAACTCATAAACAACCTTAGCTTGCCTCCCCTTGGGCGCGCCCGATCTCCCCCTTTGAGACCGACCACGACCACCACGATGACAGGCACCAGCACGTGCCCCTTCATCAAATTCATCGACTATCTTGCCCGATGTCAAGGGGCCAACATTGAGGACAAGCAACAGGTTGTTCTCTCCTTCCACCAGACATATCTGCAGAAAAAATAAGGGAATCAGTACTAGATATGTACATAAACAACAACGAGGATGAGGAGCTATCCTCTCCCCTCGTCTCATCCATGAAAGTCGAGGAAGGACCCTCACCTAACATAGGACGTTCCAAATGCCCAAATTTTAGGTAGTAGAGGTTAATATGGTTAAGGATCTCAGTCCATCCTTGAAACAACACCATGTTGGGACTGTTGATGTCGAGATGGTCAATCCTAAACTGACTAGGATACGCCACGTCCGTCCTGGGTGATTGGTACCTCGTCAAAATCTCTCCAATTTCATTCAAACCCACCATCAACCAAGCACCATCGATTCTTTTGTAAATTTGGAGATTTTGGGTATGAAAGAGTACACGACATTCGGGTTACTTCTCCAAGTTCTAGCCATGATAATCACGAGGAAAGCTCCACACACAAGCGGTTTCTAAAACCCTAACAAAACTCAAATTCAAAATGTATAAAAAGGGGTTTAGGTAGGAAATTTACCTGTTTGTTTATGAAGATGGAAATATGAGATAAACGAACGAAGTGGACTTAAAACCCCAAAAATTAAACCAAATGCAAGAGCCCTGCAAGAAATTTGAACCTTATATGCTCCTTCTCAAAACACAATGGTGATTACAGAGTAAAAATGAAGAGGACTTTGCCTTTTGTACCCAGATTCGACCGGGTACGGGTCATGAAAAATGGGTTGCACGATCTCCCACCACGCGAATTAAATGTTGGTGCGTGTTCCCAAGAGGAATGTCGCGTCAAGGATAAGCGTGCTCATCAATGTCCAAATCCGCCAGTTAAAATGATTAGCCGCCTCGAATTCTGAGAAAAACTCTTCAAGGATAAGCGTGCCCATCAATGTCCAAGGCCCGATGGGTTTAACCCAGAGCAAAAATATACATAACTTCCAAATACGACATAGGGAGCGGGCCTTCCTACCTATGCTCGTTATTACGACATAACCATATGACGGCCAAGGTTTAACGAAAGTTCCTCTGACTACGACGACCATGGAACATGTCTAGGTTAGGTCGACCAAGGCCAAGCCTGACATGTTGATCATGACCATGTCTACCACATTTAAGCCCACTAAGGCTACAATTAAGATGACAAAGGGAGTGGGCTTCCCTACCTTTGTAAGTTGACCAACAAACCGGCCACCAAAGACTATGTCGACCACCAAGCATGGCATGCCCGACATACGTCCAGCACCCGATTCTAATCCTAGCTAATACGGGAACCTAGGAATTAGGATCTGAGTAGGATTCAACTTCTTATTCTCTCTTAATTTCCTATCAAAGGCATGAAACTGTTTCCAACCACTCAGTTTCCTGCCTTTGATAAAATATATGACATAAATCCCATAATTTGGGTAACGCATTCTTTTGACTTGGAACTATTGTCAATTGATTTGCTCTCATACACAAATATAATTACTCTTTACGCCGTTTACGCCGGAGGGCATTCGCCGGTGAAACCTGGCTTAGTTTACGTGTTTGTTTATCTTTTTCAGGCTATTCAAGTCACCAATGGATTTGGGGGTGATCCAACGTTTTTGGCGTGATCATCTACTAAATAGGGCTTTGAGGCCGGTGTAGTTCGATAGCATAGAAGTTTGGCTGCATCTAAGTAGCTAAGATCGCATGCAAGGTAAATTTAGGAACGAGATGCACGAGTCAAACTTAATTTCTTGAATATCACTATGAAATCTCCAAATGTAAACGGTCAATATCAATATGGAAGGCTGAGATCGAGCGTACATAATACTTAATACTGCTTAGCATCAGATCCGTGTAAACAGTTACTCTCATTTCTAACTTTTGACCCCGGTTTCTTAAAACGATTGCATATAGGCCCTGCTTCCGAGATTTTTTAGGGAGGAAGTGGAAAGAAAGGGAAGGAATTATTTTAGGATTTTCCTCCCAAAAATTTCCTCCCAAAATCGTGAGGAATTGGAAGGAAAGAAATTGGAAGCTTGACAATTTTTTTTATTATCCCACTTTTACCCTCACATATTTTTTATAATCTCATCATTACCCTCGTATAGTCCGATCATATTCACTAACGATCAAAACACTACTGCCCCCTCCTCTCTCATTCTAGCGGCTCATTCATTCAATTCTTTCTCCAAGCTGTAGAGGGCTTTTATGTCCTCAAAGGGCTTACCCAATATGGTATTTGGGTCTGGCTTATGAACTGACCTCGGGTTTTGAGGTGTGGGATTCGAAGGCTGTGGAGGTGGGTGTGACTGAGTCTGAACCTGTTGATGGGATTGATTAGACTGCTGGGTGTATTGGGATGGAGGCTTTTCATGACTATGGTTCACTTGTTGGTAATTTTGATGACTTCCTGCTCTGTGCCCATTAGAACCAGGTTGATAACCATGCTTCTTGCTGAAACAACCCCCGATTATAGTAGCTTCTTCTTCTTCTTCTTCTTCTTCTTCTCTCTCTCTCTCTCTCTCTCTCTCTCTCTCTCTCTCTCTCTTTCTCTCTCTCTCTCTCTTTCTTTTCATGACTATGGTTCACTTGTTGGTAATTTGGATTTATTTGCTGTTGAGAACTTTATTCTTGCAACTTTTCGGGATGAAGGGGGTAGTACAAGTTTTCATGTTTTTTTTTTCCTTGATTTTAATTCTTGCTGTCACTATGTTTGGGTATATATATTAGATAAAGTAGGATGGTATGAGCTTTGAGTCCGCTTACACAAGTAGGACGATGTTTCACTCTTAAAACTGTTAATTGGCTACAAAAATGAAGGGGGGGGGGTTGCAATGCTCTTCAACTAGGTTTTTTACTAGTTTTTTTTTGTAAATGAGAGTATAGAATCAATTTTTTTTTTTTTATTTCCTCTCATTTCATTCCAAAACTCGAAAGCATGAGAAGAGAAAATTTTATTTTTTCTTTCATTTCCTTCCTAACTCGAAAGCACATCGGAAGAAATTTAAATTCACTTCCCTGCCTTTCTCTTCTCTCCTTTTCCCTCCCTCCTCTCACTTTCTTTTCTCTTCATTAAAAATTCGAAAGCGGACCCATAAAGATTGATTTCTCTAACCTTCAAATTCCGATATTCTATATATTACCGGAGGAGGGTTTGCTAATTAAGGTTTCTCACATCAATCGGAATCGAGTAGAGCATGGATTCAACAGTTGCCTCCGCGCAATTCCTTCCTTCTGAGTAATTGGATTGTTTGCTTATCTTGATTGGCTAGGGTAGATTTTGGGAATTCCTTTTATTCTAACCCTAGATTTTGCAATTGAAACAGAAAACGTATCGAAGATGTGATGCTACCATAAAAAATGGTTGCACAGGAAACTGACCGGGGTAGCAACGGTGGCCGGACCGGAAATACACGCTCCTCGAGGTCCTAAATAATGTGGGACCTACAAGATAAAACACCGTTAGGGTGGGGGGGATTTTCCCCCCAAAAACCCTCCGGCGTGAGAATCATTAATCCGATTCATAACATATATTGACATAATATGTAACTTTAGAGAGAGAAAAAGAGGAGAGAGAGGCTCTCAAAAAACAGAACATACCTCTTTTTTAAGGAAGGAGGGAGTATTTATATCAATTGTATGCCAAAGGTGACATCATCACCATCATCCTTATCACTTGCCACGTGTCACGCCGTCATTGGAGGGAAATCTCTCCAGAGATTACATTTGGATAAGGCCAAATCCCTTAAGCTTGGCAAGGCCCGGATCTCTCCTGGAGACATCAGCATGCTGCTGAGAGAACCAAGATGCGACATGCGACATCCGACATGCGGGAACCAACAGCCGACATGCGGGAACCAACAGGAGACATGCGACATGCAACCTCCGACGTGCGGGAACCAATGTCCCACATGCGGGAATCAACAGGAGACATGCGACATGCATCTGACTCCGACATCACGGGGAACAATGTCCCCAGTCATGCGGGAATCAACAGGAGACATGCGACATGCAACCTGAGACATTCAATACTTGACAATCATAACATTAGCAGCATACAATCATGAGACATGAGACATATATCATATAACACCTCATACGCAGCATATAACACATAACATATCATATGCGGCATATATCACATAACATATAATATGCGGCATATAGAATATAACACGGGGGAACCAAACCATAATTATAACTTTGACAATATTCTCATAAAATGTGGACCCCCTATAGACCATAAAATAGGGCCCCCTATCCTCATAAAGTAGGGCCCCCCAAAGACCATATATTCGGGCCGGGTAAACATTTAACAGGAATAATATTTTGTCGTGGCGCATCAGAAGCCCCCGACTCCTTAGCTCGATTATTCATGATCGAGTTGAGGAGTAAAATAATATACACAACAAAATATAACTTATCACATCGAGTCAATTCCCTGGCTCACAACATAGGTCCATTCCTTGATCTTTCCAACACTTTCATTACTAACTTCTCATTTTACTTCAACTTTTTGCACTTTCTCTTTCCCATTTCAATTATTTCTGTAAATTTTTGGCTAGTAAAATATGCGAAAACCAATCATACGGGAGCCAACATTATACGGCTCAGATCCATAAATGCCAGCAACACGAACCCTGGTCGCTGGACTTTCGAATAACTCTCCTTCCCTACAATTTGTTTCGATAATTCTGCCAAAAACCTTTCGATTCTTCTGACTTTTGGCGTCATTTCAACAATTCAATCTGATCTGGGTCTATACTAAAACGATTTACTTTTTCTATCTTTTAACTTCGCTTTTCATACTTTGGTTGTCGCGGGTTGCGACTTAATCTTAACTTTATTTCCGCCTCTATGCCTGCTTTCTTTAACCTTTGCTCTACTATAATTCAGATGCCGCGATTGACACCTTGCCTTGACTTTAATTTTCTTTCATAAATTCTTCTTTGATGCCTATCTCGGTTATTTGAATGTCGCGGTGCGACTTCAACTCTATACTTTAAAAGTCATTACTCTGCTTACTGCAATTTGCCTTAAATTCTACTTTTAATATGTCGCCATTTTTGCTTCGACAGTTATCTTTTTTGCTTCGATAGTTTATCGAAGACTCCTTTCTCATAACTTACCTATATACATACTACTCCCTTCAAAAGAGTGAGGCTTGTCTTTAGGCAGCCTCACTCCCTAATTATGCTTCTCGCCCTTCAGCTCTACTCAGCTTCGGGGCGATTTACTATTCCTTATCCATCTGTGCCTGGCACCTTTAAGCCAGGTCTTTCTCGACCCAACTCTAAAACAAAAATACGCCTAGGCCACAACCTCATCTGGGCTAAACCTCGCGACCAAACCCACTTGGCCACACTAGGCCACACCACACTGATCAAAGCACAAAAATGCGCCAATCACAAACGCGCAAACTAAAAAACGCGACAGTCACAAACGCGCTAACTAAAACGCGACAATCAAAACCTCGCTGATCAGAACCGCGCTGATCAAAACCTTACTAATCAAACCGCGCGAATCAAAACCTTACTAATAAAACCGCGCGAATCAAAACCTTACTAATCAAACTGCGCGAATCAAAACCGCGCTGATCAGAACCGCGCTGATCAAAAACTTACTTGATGCTAAACCGCATCACTAACAAACCGCATTCAATCATGTCGAATAAAACTTAAACCGCCTTAAATTCAATCTTGCGCCTTTAGACGACTTTGGTCAAAGCCCAATCTAGTTTACATCTTGCTCCACTTTTGCCTGACACCTTTAAGCCAGGTCTTTCTATGCATGTTAAAAAATCGGGACTTTCTGGACGCCTGGAACCACTATCTCCAGGTCGCCGCGCCTGGAACCAATATCTCCAGGTCGCAGGAGCTTCGCCACTCAGGCTAGGCTAAGAGCTTCACCACTCAGGCTAGGCTGGAAGCTTCGCCACTCAGGCTAGGCTAGATCACACAAGCTTCGCCACTCAGGCTAGGCTGGAAGCTTCGCCACTCAGGCTAGGCTAGGAGTTGAGTCAGGCCTCTGCCAGGACTCCCGAGTCCGCAAGCGCAGATCCCGTTGTGCCTGGCTTTTCAACCAGGACTTTTCTGAGCCAGGACTCCCGAGTCTGCCAACGCAAATCCCGTTGTGCCTGGCTTTTAAACCAGGACTTTTCTGAGCCTTGGCCTTTTTGCCAAGACTCCCGAGTCTGCCAACGCAAATCCCGTTGTGCCTGGCTTTTAAACTAGGACTTTTCTGAGCCTTTGCCTTTTTGCCAAGACTCCCGAGTCTGCCAACGCAGATCCCGTTGTGCCTGAAACCAATATCTCCAGGACTTTTCTGATAACTTCATCAACTTTGTCGCAGCTTTATCAACTTTGGGGCCGCTTTATCAACTTTGGCACATGAGCAGTTCGGGATGCGAGCCCAACAGCATGGGATGTCAGCCCAACAGCATGGGATGTCAGCCCAACAGTTCGGGATGTCAGCCCATTATATACTTTATTATACTCTTTTCTCAAAACTTTTCACAACATTTTTCTTGCCAAAAAATTCAAAACATGGCGTCCCACCAAACTTTAACTTTTTAAAACTTTTGAAACATGCGGCATCTCGCTAAACTTTAACCTTTCAAAACCTTTCAAACCTGCGGCATCCCGCCAAATTTTAACCTTTTAAAACTTTTGAAACATGCGGCATCCCGCCAAACTTTAACCTTTCAATACTTTTGAAACCTGCGGCATCCCGCCAAATTTTAACCTTTCAAAACTTTTCAAACCTGCGGCATCCCGCCAAATTTTAACCTTTCAATACTTTTGAAACATGCGGAATCCCGCCGAATTTTAGCTTTCAAAACCTTTCAAAACCGTGGCGTCTTGCCAAACTTTCACTTTTCAAAACTTTTCCAAAACATTGGCATCTCGCCAAACTTTTCATTTTTCCAATTCTTTTTAAAACTTTCCAAACACTTTTCAAATTCTTTTTAAAACTTTCTGTGCCCGTAAAAAAGCCGGGACTTTCTAGGCGCCTAGCATTTCGCTCTTCTAGGTCGCCGCGCCTGGCATTTCACTCTTCCAGGTCGCAAGGTTTGGTGCCAAGGAACCACTATCTCCAAGGCACCGCCCCTAATCTCGCCCATAAAAAAGCTGGGACTTTTCTAGACGCCTAGCATTTCGCTCTTCTAGGTCGCCGCGCCTGGCATTTCACTCTTCCAGGTCGCAAGGTTTGGTGCCAAGGAACCACTGTCTCCAAGGCACCGCCCCTGATCTCGCCCATAAAAAAGCTGGGACTTTTCTAGGCGCCTAGCATTTCGCTCTTCTAGGTCGCCGCGCCTGGCATTTCACTCTTCCAGGTCGCAAGGTTTGGTGCCTAGCATTTCGCTCTTCTAGGTCACCGCCCCTTTTATCTCGCCCATAAAAATTTTGGGACTTTTCTAGGCGCCTAGCATTTCGCTCTTCTAGGTCGCCGCGCCTGGCATTTCACTCTTCCAGGTCCCAAGGTTTGGTGCCTAGCATTTCGCTCTTCTAGGTCACCGCCCCTTTTATCTCGCCCATAAAAAAGCTGGGACTTTTCTAGGCGCCTAGCATTTCGCTCTTCTAGGTCGCCGCGCCTGGCATTTCACTCTTCCAGGTCGCAAGGTTTGGTGCCTAGCATTTCGCTCTTCTAGGTCACCGCCCCTTTTATCTCGCCCATAAAAAAGCTGGGACTTTTCTAGGCGCCTGGAACCACTATCTCTAGACGCCGCGCCTGGGCCTCAATGTCCCCAGGTCGCACTCCATCTTCAAGCTTTATCAATCCATCTTTAAGCTTTATCAATCCATCTTTAAGCTTTAGCGGCAACAATCTTTATCAACTTTGTCGCAGCTTTAGCGACAACAATCTTTATCATTTTTGTCGCAGCTTTAGCGACAACAATCTTTATCAACTTTGTCACATGTGACAGAGTCCCTACAAAAGACGCGAGGTACTCATTTGCAAATAAAGTAAACTCTTTCTCTATATTTGACACAATAAGCAAATATCACGCAACTTTTATACAAATGAGAGAAATAACAATCCACCACTATCTTTCGCATTTTACTGAGCATACTATAATTTCAAACATATTATTGCGACTGCCATTTTTCACTATTCATCATTTCAAGATTTCAAAAATGTAGCAGGTCAACGTATCCATATGCCATAACACTTTCATCTTCATTCGGTATAGCACAACTTTTCACAATTATGACATAATTTTGCACATAAACACATAGCATACAACTCACATATTTTTCTTTATGAAATATCATTTTTCTTGTGCCATAATGCTTTCATATTTAATTCGATCAAGATCCACATTTTGCTAATTTGACAACTTTCACAATTAAACAACCAAGTCAGGTCACTGTCTAAAAATTGGCATGAAACATGCTACCACAAGGTAATACTAATACACATACATTCATCTTTAGCAAATAACAACAAGCGTTTTCACATCATATTACACAATCTCAGGGGCATATATTAGAAATCCTTATGTGAATCATTTACTTGAGCATTACTTTATTTATCTTACATCTTCATATTTATAAGGCACGCTCCACACTAGCGGCCGAGCATATCTCTCATCATAACAGCAACATTTTGCAACGTAATATCACACAATCAATTTCATAAAGCGCAAACTCCATATATTCTCATTCATATAAACATTACAATTACTTTGTTTCTTAAGCAACGTCGACACTAGCATTTTCACGCATACATCATTACCTATGTTTTATCCATTTATAATAAGTCGCCATACTCAAATATTTTTCATATCTGCAGTTTGACTCACAGGTTCAATTAACCAATTTCCTTCTACAAGAATTTATTTTCACAACCCCATTCTAAAAGATGATTGCTAATTCAAATAATTCTTATTTTAAAAAATTAATCATTCATATCCCCAGAATTAAACAAAGTCCTAGACAATCTTATAGAAATTTCATATTCTAGTCATCTTTAACATACTTTCCGTTTTCGTCTAAGGGATTCATCGTATAATTAATTCATTCTATCAAGCAAGCATAGTAAACAGAGAACACTTTCCTTAACTTTGTCAGATATTCATTAGCCATTTTCATTTTCTGCCATACATATTTCTGATCAACAAAACTTTAGTCGCTCATTATCTCTTTTTAATGACTTAGGGAGGCAAGCAAGTTAGGTCAATCCGTTTAACATAGTAGCATAGCACACACTTAATTTTGCTATGTAACAACATTTCTAAGCATGCATCCTGATTCTCACATAACGATTTCATGTAAAAGTCATTTAACATGAACAGAAAGGATGGGAAGAGACGACCTGAAGAAGGTTGATGATATTCCGGATGGATTCAACACCAAGGCTGTCACACGCTTGTCCTTCCCATTAACCTTTAACTTTCTTCATCCACTTTTCCTATCTCAAATACTTAGCGCAACAAATAACAATACTATTTTTTCTACTTTTCATTTTATCAAAGTAAAGGCTACCGTGAAAAAAGGAAGAGTTGACCTGATTTATTTGGCCGGCAATCATTGTCTCCGTCGGCTTCCCTTTTTCCCGAACCAAACTCACTGTCCAAAAGATAACAAATACTCCCAAGAAGGCATGCAATTCGTTATTTCTTAACCAAGAATACATCATTAAAAACATAAGAGTGATTTTGGCAAACTATCTTGAATATAGACCTAAACATAATTTTTCATGTGTCGCAAAGCCCTTCTTTCTATCTTTTTCATATGAAATCGCCAATCATAAAAACATTATTTCAAAATATACTTTAACTATTTCACGGAGCTTATTCCTGCTAGATTATAATCATTCATATTCAAGTTTCTATATCCTATTATCTCTTGTTAGGAGCAGGAAATAGGCAGGTAACGCATTAAGCCGATTTATTCTGTCAAGTTAGCATAGTAAATAGAGAGCATATTTGATTTTTACTATGCACCAGAATTTCTAATCCTATATTTCTTTACACACTATTTTCCTCATGCTTTAATTCTTTTTCGCCTAATGATTCTTAGTAATTGACCGCAAGATTTAATATCACTTAAAATAATCTCAAGTTAAAGCCTCCTACTTAACATGATAAGCGCATTTCAAAGCATATTCATATTTTTATCAAAAGCGTATTAGCACATACTTGTTATCAATTTACTAAGCATGCAATATCAAACATTTATTCACTATATACGGCAAAAATGGAAAGAAGTGACCTGATAGAGATTTGCCGCAACTTTGACTAAATCCGTTGAGAACTTAACGGGAACTATAACGATTGTCGCTTGATAAACCTTCCGAGATAACGAAACTAATGCCCACAAAGAAAGAACCCACGTGACTGCCCTCTTCCTCCACATAATTTGTGCGGCCCTGAATTGTTCCTTGACTTTCTCACCCATCTTTCACCCATCAGCCCACTAAAACAAAGCTAATTTTGAATAACATTTCCACTTTCATTTCCTTTTCAAAACCATTCATTTTCCCTTCCAGTTCCCATTTCTTTCTCAGACTCCACGGTGGCCTCCCACTCTCATTCTTCATCGACCAAACAACGAGCTCCAAGAAAAGACGATTTTCACGGCGGTCTCTTCATTTTCGGCGACATCCACACTTACCGGCGACCTCTAGGTCGAGATCCTTCCTCCGCGGCGACCTGGCCGCCTCTGGCAACTCTCACTTTAACCGGCGACGCTCAAGGACAGGCGACAATCAGCGACCTCTCTCATTCGGCGGCCTCCTTCAAACGGCAACCACAGGCTCAACCTTGACTCCGACCAAGGCGTCGACTCTTAAACGGCGATTTCTTCCACCCGCCGAGCGACATTGAACGATCTCAACCGCGAATTTTCCGCATCCCCTGCCTGGATCAAACCAAAACCTCGCCCTGTTGGCCTCCCAGGATGGAGGCTTCAAGGGTTGCACCGGCGACCTTACCATTCTCGTCGAATTACATTGGTAAGTCTCCTTTCACTCCCCGTCTTTGCGATTTCGATTTCCGCCATTTCTGCATCGGGGACTTGATTTAGCGAACTCTAAATTGCAATTTCATTTTGAATTTACGAATCCGGCGACATCAGCACCGCGGCTTCAACCCACCGGCTTCCCTCTAGTTGCACGTAATGAAACACCCTAGCTAGCCAGTCGACACGTGTTGATAAGGCTGCTCTCCCGTTGACACGGGTCCTTGACACTGTTCATCACTGTTCACCACTGATGCGGTTCTATAAAATACATTGGGCCCGAATAATAAGAAATCAGGCCCAATAGCTAATTACGGGCAGGCCCACTAGACTTGGGCCGCCCAAGGAAATTTTCCCCAGGGAGCGACACAAAAGGAATAGGCTCCTTGGATTATAAAAAGGCCCCGGCGAGAAGGAGCGTGGGAGTACGGTTTTGCGGGCAATAGGGCCATGCGAAAGGCATGGCCGAGCCCATGCACGCCTGATGAATGAGGGACTAAGGGGAGTACGCTGTCCGCAGGCTACCTAGGTTAGGGCGACATGACAGTTGATGCCGCCTTGGCTCAGGTTGTCGCCAATGCGACATGGAACTCAGGGCGTTATCAGGATGTTACGTTGATTGTCGCCTACGCCCCTAACCCTAAATATTTGTGATGGATGATTGATGTGACAAGGTGAATAGTGAAATCCCACTAAGTTGAAGTTGGTTGGGAGACCTCCCTTGGATGATTGACAAGTGTCCCCCCATGTGCAAGGCACATGGGGGGACTTGGGAGTATAAAAAGAGTGAATAGTGTTCATTGTATGGTATGTATCTCTCTCTCTACATTCTCTCTCTAAACCTCCATTGTTGTACCTTCTTCCTTGTCCATCTAACCTCATTCTCACGCCGGAGGGGGTACGCCGGAGACACCCCCGGCCTAGTTGACGTGTGTTCCTTGTGTGTAGGCGAGCCATCAAAGAGGAAGCTGCCGAAGTATCCATTTCCATTTCAGTCCCTGTGCAACCAAGTTTTCTCATGGTAGCATCAGTTGGTTCCGTTGCCGGGACTTGAAATCTTCCTTTTTGTGTGATGGTTCAAAGGTTTGTTGATGGTTTGAAGAGTACCGGCATTTTTTCAGTTGTTGAGGTTAACGTTCTAGGTTTCGTATTTATTGGTATTTATGCAAAGAGGTGTGGTTCAGGCTTGTTGTTTTAGAAAAAGGTTGTTGGGTAGTGGTTTATGATCATTGTTAAGCCCAGAAAGTGCCCAGAATGGTTCAAGAGAAGAACGCCCAGACGAAGGATACCCGGAATCTGGAGTTGGAGATGCCTAATCGCAAGGATACCCGCGGGGCGAGATCAGGAACTGCCCGGGAAGGCGAGGTTCACACTACAGAGACTGATTCGGCAATCAGGAGCACCAGGAGGCGAGAAGATAGAGAGAGAGAAGCGAGAAACAAAGAAAAGGCAGTAGAACAGGATCCCGTTCCGTCTAAAACCCAGAGTGCTAGGGCCGAAGCTGAGCAGTTAAGGAAGGAGAATGCGTATATGATGAAGGTTCTCGCGAACAATGAAAGGTTAAAAAAGATGGGCCAGGCACCTACGGTGATCCCGCCTGAATTGTCGGTCGAAGTGGAAGGACAGGATAGAGGAAGATGGAGTGTCAGTGAATGAAGGGCGGACGAGGGACATGCCGCCGCCCGAAAATGAGGAAAGAGTTCGCAGGCGTCGAGATGATGAAAGGGCGAGATCTGAAAGGGCCAAAAGGAGGCGCGCAGATCGCATTGAAGAAGGAAGGATTTATCATAAGTCAGGGAATTCGAGAGATGACTCTTATTATTTTGGATATGAAAGTGATGAGGGATCCACAGCGGACAGAGACTATGTGCCAAGTCGCTCAAGATATTCCGATGACGAGACATATGTGAGAGAAAGATCGCACCGGTCGAAGCATTCTGACAGGGCTCGCCAAGATGAGTTGTCGCTGCGCGATAGAGACCGTAGGCGGCGAGAAAGGAGCGATAAAGAAAGGGCGGAGAAAGCCGCAGAAGCCGAAAAGATTGCGGAGGCTATCAGAGTGGCCGAAGCTCTAAAAGCCGTGGAGTTGGCCAAAGCCGCAGAATTGGAAAAGGCAAAGAAAAGTGAAGATGATAAGTGGAAGTCCGAAATGGCAGAGATGGCAAAGAAGATTAAAGAGTTAGAAGCGGGAACCAAGCCCCAGGAAATGAAAGGTTCTTATTTGGCCCCATTTGCGAAGAACATTCAGATTGCCGCCCCTGACCCTGCTTTCCGCATGCCGAATTTACCAAATTATTCAGGGAACACTAGAGCTAACACTCATGTTGGAGGGTTTGAGGTAACGTTGTCGCTACTGACCGATAATGAAGCCGTAATCTGCAAGGCGTTTGCGAGCACTCTCGCCGATCATGCACTGGAGTGGTTCTTGGCGCAGCCGGCGGAATCAGTGTTGGGGTACCAGGACCTCAAAAATAAGTTTTTGGCGAGATTCAGTGGGTCAGGAGCGCAGCCCGCTCAAAAAACCGAGCTGTGTAGTTTGAAGCAGAATGAAGGAGAGAGTATCTCGGCTTTTACTGATAGGTTTATGGGAGTGGTGAATCGAATTGCTGATGTCAGTCAAAGCGAGATCATTATGTTGTTCAACTCTGGGTTATTGCCTGGGTTTTTCAAGGCGGAATTCTGTATGCGGCTACCCAAGACTACTGGCGAGCTATATGAAAGGGTTAGAGCCTATTGCAGTGGTACTAAGGAGGAGGTAGTCAAGGTCTCCCCTCCAGCAGCAGGCTCCAGCAGGAAAAGTGTTAAAGAAAGAATAGAGGTTGTGAAAGAGGAAAATAAGGGCGAGATAGGAGGGCGCAGCGGAAATCGTTCTGGTGGGGGCAGGAGCGGCCGCGGTAGGGGCCAGAGTCAGGGAAAGATGATCAAGTTCAGTAGGTTGAATACTACATTAAGCGAGATCTTTCGGAAAGAGGAATTCCCAGAGCCTTATCCCATCAGAGAAGGATCTTATGCCGCCAGGGATCCGAACAAGTATTGCGATTTTCATAAGGATAAGGGGCATAGTACGGAGGACTGTTATAATTTGAGGAGGATGGTACAAGGGAGGATTGATAATGGCGACTTCAAGCAGTATCTTGAGGGCGATAAGAGGCGAGATGAAGGCGGGAGGAGCCAGGAGAAAGTGCGGGATAGAAATATCGTTGATGTGATTCAGGATCCATTGCCTAGTATCGCTCAGCTTGATAATCAAATTATGATGTTGTCGCACAGTTTCGACATTCCCCCGTTTGTCGCCAGCGAGGACAGGGTGATTAGTTTCTCAAGAAGCGAGCTGGCTGCTACGAAGGGTCATGGGAACCAACCAGTGGTCATCACCATTTGTCCGGGAAACAATGTGGTACAGCGCGTGATGGTCGATTCGGGAGCGAGTAGGAATTTGTATTATGAGGCTTTCAAAAGGATGAATTACACTGATGCAAACTTGATACCATATAAGGGATATCTCGAGGGATTTACAAATCATTCAGTTAAGGTTAAAGGAACATTTATGTTGGAAGTGGAGGTCGGTGAAGGTGACCTGGCGAGAAGCGAGCAGGTGGAATTTATGGTGATTGATTTGGTTTCCGCATATAATGCCATAGTTGGAATCCCATTTTTGCTGAGTTTTGAGATGGTGTTGTCAATCCCGCACCAAAGGGTAAAGTTTCCAACTGCCAAAGGTGTAGGATGTTTGAAGAGTGAAGCGATCACTGTGGCGAGAAAGAAAAAGGAGATGATGAAGGCCAAGGGGGCTTCTACTAGTTCGATGACGACAAAGTCTCATTCTAGCCAGTTGAGAATTAACATGATTGAATTCGTGGAAACTGAAGATGGTTGGGTGGTAACTGAAAGTATGGAGGATGGCACAGCTTTGATTGTCTCAGGGACAAATGAGGAGGCCAAGCGAAATGAAATGATGGTTATGTGGCAACCTAGCTATGCAAGCGCTGAGCACCATGTCGCTGGAGAGATGGATCTCGGAAGTGAAGTCGCGAAAATGAGCCCGAACCTGAATCACCCTGGGACAGTTCAATTTGTTCAGATGAAGGAGCCCAGGATTGAGGAAATAATGGTAGAGGACGTTGTTGCAGAGTCTGATGAGGATTGTGAAACAGTGGAAGTTGAGGACGAAAATGGGCGACCTACCGGCAACTCATTTGATAATTCTGCGAAGATGATTCCCGCCAGTGCCCCAGTTAGTAGAAAGCGGAAAAGAATAGAAGTTAAAACTCTGGAAACGCGGGATGAGCCCGAGATTCAGGCAGGTGAAGAATTGGAAGAAGTCGAAATCAATCGATACTTTCCAGAGCAGCGGGTTAAAATCGGGAAACAACTATTCAGGGATGAGCGAGAAAGGTTAGTTGAATTCTTGAAGGATAATTTGGATGTGTTTGCATGGCAACCCGAGGATATGAGAGGGATCGATGAGAATGTCGCTTTGCATTGCTTAAATGCCGATCCCAATGTCGAGCCATTCAAACAAAGGGTTAGGCACTTGTCGCCAGAGAAGGAGAGCGCAGTTATGGAGGAGGTTGATAAACTGCTAAAGGCGGGAATCATAGAAGAGATTCAATATCCTGTTTGGTTGGCATGTCCTGTCATGGTCCTAAAGTCGAACAAGAAATGGCGGATGTGCATTGATTTCACTGACTTAAACACCGCCTGTCCAAAGAACTGCTACCCACTACCTAAGATCGACAAGTTGGTTTATTCAATTGCCGGACACAGGGTCTTCAGCTTTATTGATGCTTATTCGGGGTACCATCAAATTAAAATGTGCGAGAATGACAAGGCGAAGACAGCTTTTCGAACCCCCAAGGGTAATTTTTGCTACAAGATGATGCCTTTTGGCTTGAAGAATGCTGGGGCGACTTATCAGCGAATGGTAAATGAGGTCTTCAAGTCGCAGATTGGGCGAAACCTGGAAGCTTATATTGACGATATGGTAATAAAGACAAAGGAATATGATCATGTGTTGGATCTAGCCGAGACATTTGAGAATTTAAGGAGGAACTCAATGAAGTTGAACCTGAGTAAATGCACGTTTGGCGTCACGGCGGGAAAGTTTTTGGGTTTTCTGGTGAATAGGCGCGGGATAGAGGCTAATCCCGAAAAGATTCAAGCTTTATTGGATATGTCGCCGCCTAAGTCAATTCGAGAAATCCAGAGGTTAAATGGAAGGATTATCGCTTTGGGGAGATTCATTTCCAAGTTGGCAGAAAGGTGTTTGCCGTTTTTTAAGGTTCTGAAGGGGGTAAAGAATTTTGTTTGGAATGAAGAGTGTGATGTCGCTTTTGATCAGATGAAGACCTATCTGGGCAAGCAGCCTATCTTATGTAGCCCTGTCGAAGGGGAGGAGTTGTTTGTATACTTAGCTGCTTCAGATTTGGCCGTAGCCGCCGTCTTGGTGCGCGAAGATAAGGGGGGTCAGAGGCCGATTTATTATGTTTCAAAGGCATTGAGTGAGTTCGAGTCAAGGTACTTCAATGCCGAGAAGCTGGCTTACGCCTTGGTAGTGGCGGCGCGAAAACTAAGGGCTTATTTTGTCGCTCACACCATCGTTGTATTAAGTGACGCTCCTCTTAGGAAAATTTTGCAGCGGCCAGATGCCGCAGGAAGATTGTTGAAATGGTCTATTGAGTTGACTGAGTTTGATCTGAGGTACGAATCCCGCCGCGCAATCAAGGCGCAAGCTCTGGCAGATTTTATAGTAGAGACATCCTTTGTAAGATCGCGAGAAATACTAGCGAGAATAAGGAGAAAGAGAAAGGGGAGAGTCAGGGTGGACCTAGTTCGATGATAGAAAGGGTGAGACCGCCTGATTGTTGGGTTTTGTATGTTGACGGCTCGTCTTCAAAAGAAAGGGGCGGCGCGGGAATCACCCTAACCTCGCCTGGTGAAGAGGTCAAATATGAGAAAGCGTTAAGGTTCAAATTCAGTGTTTCAAATAATCAAGCTGAGTACGAAGCGTTGATTGCCGGAGTAGAATTGGCGTGAGATATGGGATTGACTAAGATTGTGATTCATTCAGATTCCCAGTTGATTGTTAATCAAGTGAAGGGTGATTTTGGAGTCTTAAGCGCTGTCTTGATGAAATATTGTAATTTGGCGAGAAGCCTGTTGGGAACATTCGAATTTTGGGAGTTGGTTCAGGTAGACAGGGCGGATAACTCGCGTGCGGATGAGTTGAGCAGGACAGCGGGATCAGAGGGCCAAGGTTCAGCGAGTGAGCCGCCGTTGGAATATGTAGACGTGCCAGTAATCGATAGGCCGCAGGTTGCAGAGATTGTCGATGCCGAGAAGGATTGGGTCATAGAGATGAAGGAATTCTTGCTTACAGGAGAGTTGCCGCCTGATGAAAATAAGGCAAAATTGATTAAGGCGACATCTCCAAGGTTTACGGTGCAAGATGGAGTGGTATACAGGAGATCCTTCTCGAAGCCGCTAATGAGATGTGTTGAGCCAAGTATGGTGCTGAAAGTGTTGTTTGAAATTCATGAAGGCATTTGTGGAGGTCACCCTGGTGCGAGAACACTAGCCGATAAGGTATTATTTCATGGATACTATTGGCCCAGTTTAAGGAAAGATGCCGAGGAGCATGTGAAAAAGTGCGAGAAGTGTCAGCGATTTGGCAATATTCCCCGACAACCAGCTACAGAGCAAACTCCTATAGTGCCTACCTGGCCGTTCGACATGTGGGGAATTGATTTGATAGGACCTTTTCCAAAAGCCAAGGGTGGCTGTCAACATGTTGTTGTCGCCGTAGATTATTTCACGAAATGGACGGAGGCAAAAGCTTTAGCGACAATCAGTGAGGATCAGGTCATCAAGTTTGTGCAAGAAAATATTTGGTGTAGGTATGGGGTTCCCCGAGCAATCATTTCAGATCATGGTACTCAGTTTGGAAAGAAATTCTCGGCAGAATGTGCAAGAGTTAATGTTAAACATTGGATGTCAGCTGTATACAGGCCACAGTGCAACGGTCAGGCGGAAGCAGCAAACAAGCAGATCATTGTAACTTTGCGCAAAAACCTTGAAGGAAGGGGAGGAGCATGGCTTGAGGAATTACCTATAGCTTTGTGGTATGTGCGAACCACTGTCAAAAGCTCAACTGGTGAAACTGCCTTTGTCCTTACGTATGGATCGGAGGCTATGGCGCCTGCCGAGATGGCGCTGCCGACATATCGGGTTACTTATTATGATGAGGCGAGAAACGGACAAAGGCGGTGCAATGATTTAGATTTGATTGATGAAAAGAGGATGTATGCGAGAATGAAAATGATCAATTACAAGCAAAGGATGAAGGCCAAGCATGATAGGCGAGTTAATAAAAGATCTTTTGATGTCGGGGATTGGGTCTTGAGAAGTGCAGAGGTAACTGGAGCCAAGCCAGGTTATACCAAGTTGAGCGAGAAGTGGGAAGGTCCATTCCAAGTGTCGAGCGTGGTGCGAGAAGGGACGTACAAGTTGCGAAAACCGGATGGTGAAGAGCTGAAGAACGCTTGGAGTGTCGACCATCTCAAGCGATTCTATCAGTGAAGCCGCAGCGACCTTATTTTGTTCTCTTTTTTGATTGTTTGCCATAGATCATAAAAGTTGTATAACTTTTCCTTGTTGTTATTTTGATTGTCGATAGGGAGGGGAAGTTATGTAAAATTTGTAGATCTGATGGCATGTAAATTTGTGTATAGCATGAAAGTAATGGTGGGAGGTACTTTCAACATGATTGTCGCGAAATTAGTTACTTGTGAAACACTAACGAATTTCCCCTTTGTTGATGATTTCATGAACCAGATCGAGAAGGTTGTTGCCATGAAAGCCTGAAGAGAGCGACCAAGCTTGTTGCCGCTAAGGCTGCGACAAAGTAGATAAAGATGGATTGATAAAGCTTAAAGATGGATTGATGAAGCTTAAAGATGGATTGATAAAGCTTAAAGACTGGATTGATAAAGCTTGAAGATGGAGTGCGACCTGGAAGAGTGAAATGCCAGGCGCGGCGACCTAGAAGAGCGAAATGCTAGGCGCCTAGAAAAGTCCCAAAATTTTTATGGGCAAGATAAAAGGGGCGGTGACCTAGAAGAGTGAAATGCTAGGCACCAAACCTTGCGACCTGGAAGAGTGAAATGCCAGGCGCGGCGACCTAGAAGAGCGAAATGCTAGGCGCCTAGAAAAGTCCCAAAATTTTTATGGGCGAGATAAAAGGGGCGGTGACCTAGAAGAGTGAAATGCTAGGCACCAAACCTTGCGACCTGGAAGAGTGAAATGCCAGGCGCGGCGACCTAGAAGAGCGAAATGCTAGGCGCCTAGAAAAGTCCCAAAATTTTTATGGGCGAGATAAAAGGGGCGGTGACCTAGAAGAGTGAAATGCTAGGCACCAAACCTTGCGACCTGGAAGAGTGAAATGCCAGGCGCGGCGACCTAGAAGAGCGAAATGCTAGGCGCCTAGAAAAGTCCCAAAATTTTTATGGGCGAGATAAAAGGGGCGGTGACCTAGAAGAGCGAAATGCTAGGCACCAAACCTTGCGACCTGGAAGAGTGAAATGCCAGGCGCGGCGACCTAGAAGAGCGAAATGCTAGGCGCCTAGAAAAGTCTCAAAATTTTTATGGGCGAGATAAAAGGGGCGGTGACCTAGAAGAGTAAAATGCTAGGCACCAAACCTTGCGACCTGGAAGAGTGAAATGCCAGGCGCGGCGACCTAGAAGAGCGAAATGCTAGGCGCCTAGAAAAGTCCCAAAATTTTTATGGGCGAGATAAAAGGGTCGGTGACCTAGAAGAGTGAAATGCTAGGCACCAAACCTTGCGACCTGGAAGAGTGAAGAGCGAAATGCTAGGCGCCTAGAAAAGTCCCAAAATTTTTATGGGCGAGATAAAAGGGGCGGTGACCTAGAAGAGTGAAATGCTAGGAACCAAACCTTGCGACCTGGAAGAGTGAAATGCCAGGCGCGGCGACCTAGAAGAGCGAAATGCTAGGCGCCTAGGAAAATAGTATACATATAAGACAACAGTTTCAAATCGTTACTTGAAAGAATCTGAAAAGAAGTCTAATTGTCGCCGGACAGAAAGCTCTTCATAAGGTATGTTGTATACATGATCCTAACAATAAAGTAAGGGTGCCTAAAGACAAGCCTCACTCTTTTGGAGGGAGTAGTATGTATATAGATAAGAGAAAGGGAAGGGAGTCTTCGATGAACTATCGAAGCAAAAATGGCGACATATTAAAGGAAGAATTTAAAGCAAATTACAGTAAGCAGAGTAATGACAAGTATAGAGTCGAAGTCGCAATGCGACATCCAAATAACCGAGATAGATATCAAAGAAGAATTTATGAAAGAAAACAAAAGTCAAGGCAAGATGCCAATCGCGGCATCAAAACTATAGTGAAGCAATGATAGTAAAACAAGGAGATAAAGTCGCATCGCGACATTCGAATAATCAAAGTAGGCATTAAGGAGCATTCACAATAATCAAAGGTATAACAAAGTCGATAATAGCGACATTGAAGTTATTATGAAGCAAAAGGTTAAGAGAGCCACATACAGGTATGCAAAAATAAAGTATCAAGTCGCAAACCGCGATACCAAATTAAAAGAGGGGCTTAAATGTTTATGCCGCAAACAGCGACCTTACAACCACATAAAGTACTTAAGTCGCAAACCGCGACAACAAACCAGAAAAGATAAGTTTCAAATGTCTAAGTCGCAAACCGCGACATCCCCAAAAAGTAAGTACCATTGTTTAAAAAGCAAAAAAATAAATTGTCCAACGCAAACCACAAAATAGTGTTGTTAAGAAGAGAACCACAGTTAATCAGGAAGCAGAGGGTTGGTTTTCGCCAGCAGAGATTCGGGCAGCACGGCGGGCTTCGCGAGCAGTGTTTTTTGCAGCCAGGAGAGCTTGACCTTTCTCGCCAATTAAGTCCACCCACATTGACAAAGCATCTTTTTCGATGATAACAGGAGGTTCCCAGACCGGCTTGCCTAGAAGCTCGTCTTCCGCAGCCAAAGCATTAAGCTCTCCGTCTTCGTAAGGAACAATGGGGTGACCGCGGCGACAAAAGTCGCCATAGATATGCTCTGAGCCCCATTTTGCGATAAGCTCAGGAGTGATGGTCGGGATGTCCTCAGAACTTGCCGCCGCCGCCCGCATGACATGGAGTAAAGCTTTGTCGTACATGTCCATCGCGTCAGTCTCTGCTTTCTCTTTGTTGGCGGCAATCTCCGCGATCAGGTCATCATTCTTTGTTGCCATGGCCAAGTTGTCGGCTTCTAGGGCCCGAACCTTCTCCTCTAACGCCAACTTCTCTGCGGAAATCTCTTTAGCTTTATTCTCCGCCTGCAAGGCCTTGTCTTCGCTTGCCTTCAGTACCTCTGCCGTCTTCAGTTTCTCGCCTTGCAATAGTGCCAGCTCCCTTTCCATCTCGCCACATCTACTCTTATACTTTTCTTTTTCAGCCGCTGCGCGCTTGCGAGCCTTATCAGCTTTCTCGGCCTCACGCATCGCTAGTTTGTATTTGTCCCTGAACCCGCGCAAAGTACTCGCTATCTGTGAAGGTTCGAGAAAAAGTTTAATAGTTTGAAGGATGTTGATGAATTAAAGTAAAGTACTAAGTGTAAAGTGTTAAGCGGCAATGCTTACCCCACAAATCTGAAGGCCGACAAAGTTCAAGGACAAGTCAGTGTCCTGCTCGATCACTTCCTTGATCGCAGCCTTGTCGCATATCCGCTCGAGCATGCCGGCCCCAATGAGACTGTTGTGGGGGTCGCGGGAATGGATATTAAAACCTTCCAGTGGGGGAACAGAAGCGATCTCCACGCCGAGATCGTAGAAGCCATCTCTCTCCGTCGGCATCTCGAATCCCTCTCTAAGCCAACTCACCAACTCGGCTTCACCCTCAGTGGATTCCTCCACGGCCTCAGTTTCCTCTTCAGTGCGCCCCCTTTTGTGAGGGCGGGAACCAGAAGGTCGAGGGGAGTTGACTGGCGGGATGAACTCTTCTGCGACAGCCTCAACATCCTTGGCACTTGTCTCTATTTCCATCTCCTCTACTCGCTGCGAAGCGGCTGATGATCTTTGGGGAGTCTTGGCTCTGCTAGATTTTCGTGTCTGGCCCGCTGCCCTCTCGGCGGCAGCCGCGGCCTTCTCGCGAGCAATAGCCTCGGCATCATCCCCCTCGCGAGAAATTGGGAGCTCTAACTCTGAAGCCTTGGATAAGTCGGCTTGGCGGGCGTTGGTAAGTCGCTTGCGACGACCATCAGATCTGGCGGCAGCATTAGCACGTCTGTCGGAAATGTCCATAAGTCGAAATCCTGAATTGGAAAAAGACATTAAATGAAGAGAAATAGAAAAAGCAAAGTAAAAAGTAATGAGATGCGAGATACGTACTTAAAACCTCGTACATAGCATTGCAACAATGACCTTTCTTTTGGCAAGGCCCACACTCGGCGGCAAAAACGTTCCCAGAGTGAAGGCCCCAACCAGGGTAGGGATCAAGTGGTTCTATAGTCAGGCGAGACTCATCATCAGGATAGCGGTAATCAGGAAGACCAACTTTCCTAAGCAATAAAGGGCGAGATAATATATCCCGCCATGAAAACAATGCCAGCCCCGTATCAGAGGCATCCTCTAAAACCTTAAAAATTTTAGCCTTTAACCTAGTGTCGCCAGAAACTAAGGCATTGCGAGTTATGATTTTGGTATATATGTCGCCAAGGTCGCAAGGATGAGTCCAACCTACACGGGATGTAATCAGTAGTGGGTTGGATTGCCAATTGTGGACTTTCCTAGGTAAAGGGGTAAGAAGTCGGGGATGTTTATACTTAACAGAAAGTCGGTTCTCAACGACGCCTTGTCTCTGAGATACAGAAGTATAACCGTCAAACAAATTAACAAACAAAGGGATGGTGGGTTCTTGTTTTAAGGCCCTACAAATCACTAGGTAGCTTGTAAGGACCCTGATAGCATTAGGGTGAAGGTCAACAATCGCTGCCTGGGCATGGATTAACACTGCGACAAGGAAAGGATCTATAGGAATCCTCAGGCCGGCATCTAGTTGGGACGGAAATACTACAACCCCATCATCCCTATTTCGCATAGCGGCCAGGGACAAATCCCCCTCATATGGCTCCACATGATATATATTCGGGTTAATCCCGTATTTAACATAATAGTGAGTTTGCAAATAGGAAAAAGAAGAACTGCTCGAGCCTGCGACATCAGGGTTAGAAGAACCCTGCGAAATAGGTTGTCGCTCGAAAGTCTCGGCCGCTAGAGTGTCCGAGACATCGTGGTCAGAAGTCGAATTTGAAGAAGACATGACCTTTGAATAGAAGGGAGGACCAAGTAAATTGGGGGCTATGATAGTACCAGAAAAATCAGTTCAAGGAAAGATAGAGGTCACAGGCACGAGGGGGATATAGCTTTGTGTAGAAAACGTGCATGGAATCAGGTGTTTGTGGGAAAAGAAGAAAGGGCGACATCTAACCGCATGTCGCCTCAACGTGAAGTGAAGATCTGCAAGTGAGATCCAGGCCCATGCCCTTATCTCTCTTTTCTGAAAAACCCTCCCCCCATCTATTGCGCTCTAACCAAGTTTAACAGGTTTTTGAAAAAAGGCTTGACCATTTATGAAAAACAGAAACTCACAATGCGAGAATTCAAGCGAGAATTCAAGCAAGAATTCAGGCGAGAATTCAAAATCAGAAAATAATTACCTGGAAAGCTGCAAATTGGAAGAAAAGTCTGAAGAAGTAGTTGAAAAGGGAGCTTGAAAGCTCTATACGCCACCCGTCCTCCTCTGAAATTCCTTGGAACGCTCCAGAATATGAAGAGAAGTTGGAAATAGGGTCACTGGAAATCCGTCTATGATCTGTGGGGAGTGCAGGATGTAAGATGATGGAGAGGGGTTTTTAAACTCCAAAAATGTAGGAGGGGAAAGGTTTAGGGGAGTGTGATTTTTGAAATTCCCCCTCATTATTGTGAACATTTAAAAAAGAGACGGCTCGTTTCCCAAGACAAGTGTACGGCTGCCCAACCGTCTGGCTCACCCCCTTGTGACACGTGTCACATATGTGACGGACAAAACCTGTTCCTCGCCAATACGAGGAATAAGCTGCGAGAATCATACGACATCAATAAAAGTTCTCGTCTGGACCATAAATAGTCCGAGGCTTGAACTTGGGGGCTTCTGATGCGGTTCTATAAAATACATTGGGCCCGAATAATAAGAAATCAGGCCCAATAGCTAATTACGGGCCAGGCCCACTAGACTTGGGCCGCCCAAGGAAATTTTCCCCAGGGAGCGACACAAAAGGAATAGGCTCCTTGGATTATAAAAAGGCCCCGGCGAGAAGGAGCGTGGGAGTACGGTTTTGCGGGCAATAGGGCCATGCGAAAGGCATGGCCGAGCCCATGCACGCCTGATGAATGAGGGACTAAGGGGAGTACGCTGTCCGCAGGCTACCTAGGTTAGGGCAACATGACAGTTGATGCCGCCTTGGCTCAGGTTGTCGCCAATGCGACATGGAACTCAGGGCGTTATCAGGATGTTACGTTGATTGTCGCCTACGCCCCTAACCCTAAATATTTGTGATGGATGATTGATGTGACAAGGTGAATAGTGAAATTCCACTAAGTTGAAGTTGGTTGGGAGACCTCCCTTGGATGATTGACAAGTGTCCCCCCATGTGCAAGGCACATGGGGGGCTTGGGAGTATAAAAAGAGTGAATAGTGTTCATTGCATGGTATGTATCTCTCTCTCTACATTCTCTCTCTAAACCTCCATTGTTTTACTTTCCTCCTTGTCCATCTAACCTCATTCTCATGCCGGAGGGGGTACGCCGGAGACACCCCCGGCCTAGTTGACGTGTGTTCTTTGTGTAGGCGAGCCATCAAAGAGGAAATTGCCGAAGTATCCATTTTCATTTCAGTTCCTGTGCAACCAAGTTTTCTCATGGTAGCATCAACCACGCCTTTATTTTTAATTTCCGGCGAACGGCTCCTCCTCTCCGGCGAAGAATGACGTCCCCAGCTTGCTCTTCTTCCTCTTCTTTTTCTGCATGTAACCTTTGTCTTCCGGTCCAACAGAACAACTCTGACCAACATAATCCCTCTCCCTTTGACTTCTCCGGCGAATGACGAACGGTTTCTTCTCCGGTGAACAACCCATTTCCAAATTTGGCCTCTTCCTCTTCTTCTCTTTCTTTTTCTTTCATTTCCCGTGTCAATTGCCAGAGACCAGGACTCTCAGATTTTGCCCAGAAAATGACAACGGAAATTATTAACTTCCAACTCCGGCTAACTCCGATCTGATTCCGGCGGCTCAAATCTGATTTCTACCCCTCATTGTAGTCTGACTGGATACGCCTGGCTCCTCTAATCCGGCACGACTCGCCGGAAAATGTCAGTCCCGGCAACGGAACCAACTGATGCTACCATAAAAAATGGTTGCACAGGAAACTGACCGGGGTAGCAACGGTGGCCGGACCGGAAATACACGCTCCTCGAGGTCCTAAATAATGTGGGACCTACAAGATAAAACACCGTTAGGGTGGGGGGATTTTCCCCCCAAAAACCCTCCGGCGTGAGAATCATTAATCTGATTCATAACATATATTGACATAATATGTAACTTTAGAGAGAGAAAAAGAGGAGAGAGAGGCTCTCAAAAAATAGAACATACCTCTTTTTTAAGGAAGGAGGGAGTATTTATATCAATTGTATGCCAAAGGTGACATCATCACCATCATCCTTATCACTTGCCACGTGTCATGCCGTCATTGGAGGGAAATCTCTCCAGAGATTACATTTGGATAAGGCCAAATCCCTTAAGCTTGGCAAGGCCCGGATCTCTCCTGGAGACATCAGCATGCTGCTGAGAGAATCAAGATGCGACATGCGACATCCGACATGCGGGAACCAACAGCCGACATGCGGGAACCAATAGGAGACATGCGACATGCAACCTCCGACGTGCGGGAACCAATGTCCCACATGCGGGAATCAACAGGAGACATGCGACATGCAACCTCCGACATGCGGGAACCAATGTCCCACATGCGGGAATCAACAGGAGACATGCGACATGCAACCTCCGACATGCGGGAACCAATGTCCCACATGCGGGAATCAACAGGAGACATGCGACATGCAACCTGAGACATTCAATACTTGACAATCATAACATTAGCAGCATACAATCATGAGACATGAGACATATATCATATAACACCTCATACGCAACATATAACACATAACATATCATATGCGGCATATATCACATAACATATAATATGCGGCATATAGAATGTAACACGGGGGAACCAAACCATAATTATAACTTTGACAATATTCTCATAAAATGTGGACCCCCTATAGACCATAAAATAGGCCCCCCCTATCCTCATAAAGTAGGGCCCCCCAAAGACCATATATTCGGGCCGGGTAAACATTTAACAGGAATAATATTTTGTCGTGACGCATCAAGATGTTCATCCTCCTCGGCCTGTCAGTCAATTAATTTCTCTTTTTTTCTTTCTCGATTCAGTCCTATTACTTTTATGTTTATTCAACAAGTCTCAGAATTGGATTTTTTCTTTTTTGCTTAACAAAAGCATCAGTATAAACTTAGATTGAAATTTGTGCTTGTTGTAGTATTAATGGAGTCTTTATAATAATAATATGATTATGATGGATGGATGGATGCAGGGTAGTGAGGACCGAGGATGTTCCTCGATTCTTGGCAATGTCGAAAAGAATGGCTGAAAGACGCAAAGCTGCTAAAGGTAATATTGATAATGATCCTCCTATCTATTGAGAAGACCTTGAAAAGGCAGGTGAAGAGCAAACTAAAAAGTATGTTGCAATGGCGTTAGATCATTACAATGCCACTACTGAAGGTCCAAAGTATGAGCTAGTGGAGGCCATTTATACCAATGGTATAAGCTCTGTTGGGTTATGGTATCTTGTCAGCTTTACCGCCAAGCCAATCTCCGCCGGTGCAGATGCTGACACTTCACCTAAACACTTCTTTGCTGAAATTGCCTATCACTTGATCGGCGAAGGGAATTCTATTTCTTGTCAGATTGTGGATCCCAACAGTCCGGTACGCATACATTTTTCCCATGTACAGTTTTGTGTGTTTCTCATTGCCCTTTTACTTTAGTCTTCTTGCTTATCTTTGCTTTTTAGTCTGATTGGTATTGCTCTCTCTCTCTCTGTATGATGTTGCGGGATGCGGATCAGAGATCAAATTTATTAACAACGGTTTTGATGACGCCACAGCTTTCGGGGTCAGGAGCGGTTCAAGGATATCTGGCTAGGATATATTTGGTGGTTTTATGTACCTAGATCACAACACAAACAAGCACCGTTAAGGTCAAAGTTGGATGTTACTCCAACTCAGGCCCTCGGGTGTGAGAGTAAGAATACTGAGTAATAAGGCTTTGAATACCTTTGGAGTGTGTGTGTGGTTAGGTTTAGAGAGTAAAAGAGCTTACTCAATTGTATATGGAACTTACCTTGCCCAAGGGGGTAAAGGCCTTCTATTTATAGGCAATGCCATGGTGCTTAAGCCGAGGTAAGCAATGAGATCGGCCCTAGGGGGCACTTTGGTATTTTGACCGGATACACGTGTCCGCGGCTAATTGGTCTGTCGAGGAGGGAACATTGACTGTCCAAGGGACATGGCTGAAAGGGACATGAGCCGTGTAGCCGGCTTGGAGCATTAAATGGAATAGTAGGCGCTGGCCGAGCCGCATTGAATGCGTGATGGGGGAGCCGGCAAGTGGCCTGTCAGAGCCAGTAAGCTAACTTGCTCAGTAAGGCTTGACATTAACCGGGAAGCAGCATGTGCCCGCGGTCAATCGTTGTGCCCGCGGTCAAAGATATAAGACGCGAGCACGGATCCAGCGAGCAGGGTCCCAATGGTGCTCGATGGGGACGATGCGAGGAGGGACACGGTCTTGACCACAAGGGCCTATTTGTCCGCGGTCTTCCCTCACGGTCTAGGAGGCTGCCACGTCACTGGTTCCTTGGACTAGACCGAGCGCGGGCCCGGTCTGGTAGATCCGGGCTCATCAATGGCCCCTAGCTCCAAGTGTGATTATTTATGGTGCGAGTGAGGAGCTACTAGAAGCTCGGTCTGCCTCCACCGCTCCTCGAGCGAGCACCAGTGTTAGCGCTTTTGTTGTCTGTTGCTTGGCCCCATGGGCCAAAGGGAACGTTCGGGAGGCACCAGTGAGTGACACGTGGTCCCTTGCATGGTGTGCCTCCCGGTTAACAGGTGGGCCCCTTGGCAGATGAAAAGACGGGTTAGTGGTACGTCAGGGGTACGTGTCGCTCATCCAAGGGGGTAATAAATGCAAAAGGTATTTAATTTTTCGAATTTTCAAACGTTGGAAACGGTTCATGGTCCGAGGTTGGATTTGTGGGCTAATTAATACGGGTTAACGGGTTAACCCGTATAGGTAGGCCTTATAAATACCAAACCCTTAAACCCCAAACACTTTTACCGTTTCCAAATATTCAAAGAGCTTTAGAGAGAGAAATTTCTTGCTGCGACCTCTGTGCAACCGTTCTCCGAATCCACCCCTCAATCTTTCTCTCGTAAGTAATTTGTTGGGTGCTTTTTCTTCTTCATCTCCCTCTATTTTTCTTTTCCTTTTCTGGGTTTTGAACGAAATGACCACTCGAGAGTTTGGACCCCGCCGTCCCATAGAGTTAGGAGATGGGAGCACTCCAGATCTGTTTCTTGTTTGTAAACGGACGGGGGGATATTTAGGAAGGTAGGCCATGGGTGGCTTAGATTATCCCTTGAGTGCTTCCGGTATTTCTGCGAAAAATCCCGATGGGGGCCTTTTGTCCCACCCGGTTGTGGGAGGCCAAGGATAAAAGGGTAAAGGAACGGTGATGTTTTGGTGTTGGGGGATACCGGTAAGATTCGAGAAATTTTGTGATGGGGGTTTTGTGCGGGTTTCCCGCGAGAGAGGCTCGGCTCTGAACGCCATTGAACTAGTGAGGAGAGCGATTCGCGTCCCCGAAGTAGTTTGTGACTGGGAAAAGTGTGAACTGATGGATCCTGAACAAACCAATGATGCGCGGGCACCGGGCATGGACCTGAATGACCCTTTAGATGTTCTGCCCATAAGGACCATCTTTCCCCCCGTTGTGCCCGCGGCCCCTAGGGCGGGGACAATTGAGCTGAGCAGCAGCGAGGAACTTGACCCCCTTGACTTCGAGGTGACTGGAACTGGTGAAGTTGAATCGGAGGTGGCCCCTGCCCGTGATGACCCCACCGGTCTCTTTGGCTCCTCGAGCTCGGAGACCGAAGAAGATGACCACGGAGAGGGGGATAGGAGGGCAGCGGGGACCTCCAAGAAGGCCGCTGAGACCACCAATATAGTGGATGCCTTCGAGAGCTCTGACTCCGAGGAGGAGGAGGAAGAGGTTGTGGTCCCTGCCCGAAACAAAGGCAAGAGACCAGCTATGTGAGCACCCCAACCCGGGACCTAACACGTGTCCCGAGCTAAGGGAGCTCAATCTAAGAAAAACCATCTCAATTTTTAAAACATTTATTTGCCTTTAAAGGAAAACCACTTTTCAAACTTCCAAGTAAAATCAATTAATAATATCTCTACTAAAAGGAAATCCATCTACAACTTTAACAATCCGAAATCTGATCAATTACACAAAAACCCTGAATAACATTGTTTAATAAAAGTGTTGTCCATACAAATTATAAAAGAGGAATACTTAACCAATACTCCTAACAACCCACTCCTATACTTAACTTGTCAAGCCCCAAAAGCAAAAGTCCACAATGAAATCCCCGGCCTCACTGGTTCGGGTCACCTGTCTCGGAATCTAAAGCAGTAAAGGGAGAGGGGTGAGAATAAATCTCAATGAGCTATTATGATATGCAGCAAGATGCCATACAAGATGCAACACGTAGCATGGCAACACTTAACACATTATGAAAGCGGTAAACACCTTACGTTACCTCATTTTACCTTTTCCCGTCTGAACAATAAGTCGTACAACGTGGGAGTAAAACTCCACTCTTTGGTGAACTGCCCCCATGCACATTCACCGCTTATAGGTCTCATACCCCAGAGATCCATATAAGAAAAACAGGCTACATATATGACCCCTATATTTAGAGTATCATATACTATCATCGCCACTGCAGAGAGCCGTTGGCTTCATACAGAGCATTCCCCCGGTTTCTCCTAATCGCAGCAGTATGTAAAGGCTACTTATCACTCGCACGATGCCGCACGCCCCCCACCCCGCGGCCACAGAGTGGGGAAGTGGTCACCGATATGATGAACCTTCAATCACTTATTGAACAAATCAATAATTGATTGACTTCCATCATACCCACCCGAACATATACACATTCAAGCACATAATAGATACTTGAATTATAATCCACAAAATGGGATAATCATATAACAACATGGTAATGTATACTCATGCCAAGTCAATACCATAGTGCAACAATTTATGTAATGCACAACGCATAATATCATCCATGCATATGAACTCAATTAAGGTAACAATATAACCACATAATCCACACCGGGATACAATATAATCATGTACCAATTAATCCACATCGGGATACAACACAACAACTTGCCAAATAATCCATACTTAGGATATTAAGGTATACACCAAATTCAACAATTCCACAAGTTGGGAGAATAATGCCACAAGGCGATACATGCTCGTTACCAATTAGTTCAATAGTGAAACCTATGGCTTCTACACCATTGCAACTATTCCCTAAAGATAGGGAGTGAGGCTACTATATATCATAAACCACTCTTATATAGTCATTACACGACCTTGAATAACATTAATTAAAGTTCAAGTTCTATTTCCCAAATTGGAACTATTTTGGTGAAGTCACAAATCAAACCTATCAACCATTTTCGGGGCAATATTTAAACTACTTCCACAATTCCATTTTGATCACTTAAGATGTCATTGAGTAGCCAAAGTATTCTACTTTAATATAGGTTAAAGAGATTTCATTTTGGTTCGAGTTTGATTAGGTTTGAGCAGCTCTAAAATTGATACTTTGAAACCAGGCCAGGGCACGACTCGTCCCCAGTGGCACGACTCGTGCCCCTCGACCTTCCCCTGAATCTGGCGTCCCCAGTAAGGCACGACTTCCCTTTATCCCTAGTCACGACTCGTCCCCATCCAAGGCACGACTCGTGCCACAGGGCACGACTCGTGCCCTAAGCCCAGAATTCAAAACAGAATAAAAATCCCTCAACAACCCAAACCAAAATTGTCCCAAACTAGTTTTCCTTTGTTTGTGAACCTAGAAGGACTTCCTAACTTCATACACATTATATTAATTCATTTAAACCCCAAGATAACCTAAACCCAAATCATTTACCACTTGATTTCCAACCCATTTTTACTTCCATATTTCATGATTAACCATCTTAATACAACTCAACCAATTTTATTACACTTTTAATCATTTCTTATGAACAACAACAATGTTCCATAATATTAACTAATTCCTCAACTCCAAGAAGGTTTCTAAGGCCCCAAATAACCATTATATCAATAATAACAACATCAATTAATTCATGAGCATATAGAGAAAGGAAAGTCATAATAACTCACTTTAGATTTTAATATGGAAGATTGATCTTTCTCACTTGATGGATTCTTCTAGATAATCCAACTTCAAAGCTACCCTTAGACTTGGATTTGATGGAGGAAGAGCTTGGCTTCAAAACTTGGGTTGAGCTTCCATGGAGTCTAAGGATTTACTAGGAGGAAGATGAAAGAATGAAGGAGGAGGAAGGAGAGTGAGGAGGATGTAGAAGGGGGGGGGGGCGGATGGAGGAAGTAAGGGGGAGAGGAGAGGGGAACACTTGGGGGGATTTGGAGTGAAGAGGGAATTGGCCCCCCTCTTCTAAAGACTTTCAACAAAATTTAAATCATTCCCCCTAAATATTTATTCTACTCATTTTAACCTCCTCTCACTATTTATCTATTTCTATTTTTATTATTCCCTAATCTTCTTTATTTAATAACCAATAAATTCTCCAAAGATTCTAATCTTACTTCTCACCCAATTTATCTTAAATTAAGAATTTAAAGACATAAAGAAACGCATAAAATAAATATAAATATTAAGGCATCTAATATAATATTAAAAATAAATGCCTAGGGTTGGGGTCGTTACACTCACTCCCCCTTAAAGAAAATTCGTCCCGAATTTGACTGTCGCTTACTATAAGGATCACATAGCAAAAGTTACCTTTCCCACATTCTAACTTAATACTTTCAATTAGGTTCTCAATGGCATGATTCTACTATACATTTCATAACCCTAACACTCTAGGACTTCACTTCCCAATTAGTCTCTCCAATACTATGATTTTTCCAAGATTTTCCAATTTCATAAGTAATGTGATACTACAACTTAATATTCCGAGAATATCATACCATCATCACTAATCCGAATTTTCACGACCTCGAAGAAAGTATATTAAAATAAAAGTATTACATCTTATGTTACCCAATACATTACGATATTTCATTTAAAACGTCAAATACTCTGCAAGCTGCCCTAAGTCGGTCTATAAGTCAATTCACCAATCTTTTCTAAAACTTTAAATGGATTAACAACTTTAGCGCCAATTTACCTTAGACCTTGCTTCTCCAATTTCACCCCAACAAATTAGAGATCGATATTTTCTTCCCTAACAACGCCTCATACGGTTTTATCTTAATGCTAGAATGATAACTGTTATAATACGCAAACCCGCTAAGGTTAATTAAACTTCTCAAGTCGAAGGAAAATCCGTCACACAACACAACCTATTCTTCCAGAATTTGGGTAGTCTTCAATTCTCTTCCTTTCGACTAACTAAATCCTCCAACTCTTAGGATCGGTAACGACTCTCAAAGGAAACTTCAAAAGATAAGGTTCCTATTTAAATGACGCAACACAAGTGTAGCTACTCCCGAGTAGAGGATAAGAAAATCCCACTTATCTAAGTTAAATTCCCCAAAGCACACATTATCACTTTCCCATTTCGCATAACACTACACCCTGATCTTCCTTTAAATATACACTTAAAATTTCACAAGATTCTCACGTCCACTAGGTAAGGTAAGAGCCAACCTATTTTTCCATTACTAACAATATGATTCATCCTTATTACATCCTACACCATTTATACTTCCCTTAGAGTCACTAAAGCAACGACTCTACAATTCTTAAGAATTTCTTAAATTTCTTTGGCAGTACTTGCTAACTCAAAGATCACGGACTCAACCTCACAAGATCCTTGGTAACATCCGAGTTTGAGACTATAGAACCCAAAATTTGTAATCCTCTCGAGCTAACTCATACTAGCTAAACTTTGCATACATGGATTCTTCACAAGGAATAATTAACCCAATTCTCAAATTATTTTTACGATCTTCCCTAACCTTAATTAACAAAGAGATCATCAATTCTAATTACCCTAAAGCCATCAAAATAAGAATTACAATTCGCTTATCCTACTCGTAACCAACACAAGAAATATACCGATTTTAAGCACATTTACCAATTACTCACAACTAGCACATAAAATTTTGGAAAAGACTCCCTACGCAGTCTAGCATATACCAATTACTCTCCACATCTTAATTCAAAACTTTCACCTTATATACCCACATGTAACCGTAATTTCACATTTAAGGTTCACCTATAACCAATACCAATATAAGCAATTTAGGCATGGAAAAAGGAGACTCACCTATTAGGATAGTCTATCATTATACAACAACTACTTAACCCTCCAGGTCAAGTATATCTCAAAATCATAAATTGATAATTATACTAATTCAACTGGCAATACATGCTCAGCCATAACCACATCACCATCGTGGTAAACCAAAGAAGGTTCGAGGTATTCTCTCATAAGAGCGTAATCCTCTAACAATAAAACAAATTTTCAACAATGTATGTCACATATAAGCAAAATGTGATGCCAAATATAAATGATATGCAACAGATCTATAAAACATGACCCCTAACCTTTGAGACAGGAATATACCTCTATCGACCTCGGAGAGATCCATCTCTCCCGGACCCGAAACACACACTCGACCACGTACTCTCTCTTTCGGTTCCCCTTCGTTATCTCTTTTGGTACCACCTCTTTGTCGTCCACCTTGCCGACCGCCGATCAAGCTCGCTCCTGCGAAACCTTGGGCAATTCCTCCTAAAATGCCCCATCTCTCCACACTTCAAACATTTTCCTTGCTTACTCCAACACTTGTCTTCAGAGTGACCCATCTTCTTGCAAAACTCACAAATCATCCCATACTGCTTGGGTACTGGCCTAGACGAAGAAGCTACCACAAGTTTCTCTCTCATCCTTCCTGAAGTTAAAGCTCTTGGCTGATCTCCAATGACTTTGGATCCTTGTCCTAGATACTTTGGCTTATCTCCAATCTCACCTTCCAATTTCCCACTATTTTCCTCCATACCATTCTCGATCTTATAAGCTCTCTCTAAGGCCGTTCGATAATTGGTGAAGCTATCAATCCCAAATTTCTTCCTAAACTCAATCCTCAAACCTTTTATAAACCTATGAACTCTTTTCGCTTCATACGATACCAAATGAGGGCAACTTCTAGCTAATTCCTCAAACCTGATTACATACTGATTCACCGTCATGATCCCTTGTTCTAGTCCTAAGAATTCGACCTCCTTCTTGTCCCTTGTAACCATCGAAACGAAATAATCCTCGAATCGTTTGGTGAAATTATCCCAAGTCTCGGGCGTATGGTCTCGCTCCCAACTTCCCTTCAATATTCGCCACCACCGATCGCCTAAACCTTCACATTTAAACACAAAGATACCTAACTTTCTCCTTGCTGGGACTTCCTATAACCTCAAAAATCCTATTCATTTCTGCTAACCATTTTTCTGCCTTTAACGGGTTCGGACCTCCGTTAAAGCTCGGGGGGTTCATCTTCACAAATCTTTCCAATCCATCACTTTGACATCCTTCATGTTGATTCGGAACTGATCCTCTAGTCTCCATATCCTGTACAAACTTCCTGAATAATTTCATCATCCCTTCATTCTGAATTTCGCCTATATCCATATCTCCTTCAATTTCTAGAACCTTCCGCTGATCATCCTTGCTTCCAGCCATTAGAACGAACTCCTGCATAAAACACTCGACGTCAATTTCCACACATTCCCCCTTAGTTTAGACATCTACCCTTGACCTCTAAACTAAGCTCTGATACCAACTGTGAGCACCCCAACCCGGGACCTAACACGTGTCCCGAGCTAAGGGAGCTCAATCTAAGAAAAACCATCTCAATTTTTAAAACATTTATTTGCCTTTAAAGGAAAACCACTTTTCAAACTTCCAAGTAAAATCAATTAATAATATCTCTACTAAAAGGAAATCCATCTACAACTTTAACAATCCGAAATCTGATCAATTACACAAAAACCCTGAATAACATTGTTTAATAAAAGTGTTGTCCATACAAATTATAAAAGAGGAATACTTAACCAATACTCCTAACAACCCACTCCTATACTTAACTTGTCAAGCCCCAAAAGCAAAAGTCCACAATGAAATCCCCGGCCTCACTGGTTCGGGTCACCTGTCTCGGAATCTAAAGCAGTAAAGGGAGAGGGGTGAGAATAAATCTCAATGAGCTATTATGATATGCAGCAAGATGCCATACAAGATGCAACACGTAGCATGGCAACACTTAACACATTATGAAAGCGGTAAACACCTTACGTTACCTCATTTTACCTTTTCCCGTCTGAACAATAAGTCGTACAACGTGGGAGTAAAACTCCACTCTTTGGTGAACCGCCCCTACGCACATTCACCGCTTATAGGTCTCATACCCCAGAGATCCATATAAGAAAAACAGCTACATATATGACCCCTATATTTAGAGTATCATATACTATCATCGCCATTTGCAGAGAGCCGTTGGCTTCATACAGCATTCCCCCGGTTTCTCCTAATCGCAGCAAAGATGTAAAGGCTACTTATCACTCAAGATGCAGCTGCACAGCCCCCACCCTGTGGCCACAGAGTGGGGAAGGGTCACCGATATGATGAACCTTCAATCACTTATTGAACAAATCAATAATTGATTGACTTCCATCATACCCACCCGAACATATACACATTCAAGCACATAATAGATACTTGAATTATAATCCACAAAATGGGATAATCATATAACAACATGGTAATGTATACTCATGCCAAATCAATACCATAGTGCAACAATTTATGTAATGCACAACGCATAATATCATCCATGCATATGAACTCAATTAAGGTAACAATATAACCACATAATCCACACCGGATACAATATAATCATGTACCAATTAATCCACATCGGGATACAACACAACAACTTGCCAAATAATCCATACTTAGGATATTAAGGTATACACCAAATTCAACAATTCCACAAGTTGGGAGAATAATGCCACAAGGCGATACATGCTCATTACCAATTAGTTCAATAGTGAAACCTATGGCTTCTACACCATTGCAACTATTCCCTAAAGATAGGGAGTGAGGCTACTATATATCATAAACCACTCTTATATAGTCATTACACGACCTTGAATAACATTAATTAAAGTTCAAGTTCTATTTCCCAAATTGGAACTATTTTGGTGAAGTCACAAATCAAACCTATCAACCATTTTCGGGGCAATATTTAAACTACTTCCACAATTCCATTTTGATCACTTAAGATGTCATTGAGTAGCCAAAGTATTCTACTTTAATATAGGTTAAAGAGATTTCATTTTGGTTCGAGTTTGATTAGGTTTGAGCAGCTCTAAAATTGATACTTTGAAACCAGGCCAGGGCACGACTCGTCCCCCAGGGCACGACTCGTGCCCCTCGACCTTCCCCGAATCGGCGTCCCCAGTAAGGGGCACGACTTCCCTTTATCCCTAGTCACGACTCGTCCCCATCCAAGGCACGACTCGTGCCACGGGGCACGACTCGTGCCCTAAGCCCGAGTAATTCAAAATGCATAAAAATCCTTCAACAACCCAAACCAAAATTGTCCCAAACTAGTTTTCCTTTGTTTGTGAACCTAGAAGGACTTCCTAACTTCATACACATTATATTAATTCATTTAAACCCCAAGATAACCTAAACCCAAATCATTTACCACTTGATTTCCAACCCATTTTTACTTCCATATTTCATGATTAACCATCTTAATACAACTCAACCAATTTTATTACACTTTTAATCATTTCTTATGAACAACAACAATGTTCCATAATATTAACTAATTCCTCAACTCCAAGAAGGTTTCTAAGGCCCCAAATAACCATTATATCAATAATAACAACATCAATTAATTCATGAGCATATAGAGAAGGGAAAGTCATAATAACTCACTTTAGATTTTAATATGGAAGATTGATCTTTCTCACTTGATGGATTCTTCTAGATAATCCAACTTCAAAGCTACCCTTAGACTTGGATTTGATGGAGGAAGAGCTTGGCTTCAAAACTTGGGTTGAGCTTCCATGGAGTCTAAGGATTTACTAGGAGGAAGATGAAAGAATGAAGGAGGAGGAAGGAGAGTGAGGAGGATGTAGAAGGGGGCGGATGGAGGAAGTAAGGGGAGAGGAGAGGGGAACACTGGGATTTGGAGTGAAGAGGGGATTGGCCCCCCTCTTCTAAAGACTTTCAACAAAATTTAAATCATTCCCCCTAAATATTTATTCTACTCATTTTAACCTCCTCTCACTATTTATCTATTTCTATTTTTATTATTCCCTAATCTTCTTTATTTAATAACCAATAAATTCTCCAAAGATTCTAATCTTACTTCTCACCCAATTTATCTTAAATTAAGAATTTAAAGACATAAAGAAACGCATAAAATAAATATAAATATTAAGGCATCTAATATAATATTAAAAATAAATGCCTAGGGTTGGGGTCGTTACAAGCTAGGGATGTGAATCCTGGTCGTGGCCGTAAGAAGGCCAAGGAGGTGGTCACCATTGACTGGGAGGAGGACATTTACGAGGTTTACAATGTGGACCGCAACGCCTACCGTGTCCGCACCTTAGGACATGTACATTTGAAGAATAAGGACAAACTGCGGCCAGAGACAGTAGCTGATGTTCGCGAGGACAATAGGGCCTGCGTTTTTTATGGGGCCCAGTTTGAGAATGGATTGAGGCTGCCCCTGGACCCCTTCTTTTATTTCTTTTTGGAGTTCAATTCACACTTTGCCCATGCACTCCGACTCCCAATGCCATCCGGGCCATTGTCTCCTTCATTGCTGTGTGTAGATTCATGGGCTATGAACCTACCCTTGCCGGGCTCTACGCTTACTATCAGAACCAAATTCTCCGCGGCATTCTGAGCCTGAAGGCTAGGAACTATTCCACCAGGACCTTCTCTCCTCCCTCCAACAAGTTTGACCAATGGAACCAGAGGGACATCCTGGTGATTGAGTCTAGATTCGGATGGCCCTTTTCCCAAACCTTCCAGCCCCGTCCCTATGAAGGTGGCCGCTAGCAAATATCCAGGACCCTTCCTCGGCCGATGCAGCGCGCTTTGCCATGAGAGGCATCTCCGGCCCTATTTGGAGCGGGGAGGAGCCCATTTACGATGTGGGCGCCATAGTGGAAGATGAGCCCCTGCGATCTACTCGGGGTGGCTCCTCGCGAGGGCGCCCCACATGCCCCCAAGTAGTGATAGAGCCTTTGCCCCGCGACCACGATTGGCGGGTGCACGAACATTACCGGTTCGAGGCGGATTGTAAGACATGTATCTTTGGGCGGCGAGTGCGATCCTCCCGAAATAATTGGTCTCCTCGATTCCTTTATAAAGCATTGCCAATTTACTTTGCTTTTGATCTTTTGAACCGCTTTGCTAACTATTTTTCTTTCCCTCGCAGTAGATCCCTGAAGTGTACAATTTCGATGGCTCCCCTCTAATGTCGCTCAAGCGAAGGCCAAGAACATGAAGGCCAACAAGGAAGGCGCCCTGAAGAGCGAGAATGAGATGGGAGGGGTCCCCACGCAAAGACAAGGCGTACTGTTGCGAGCAGGAAAACTGGGGACACTCTACCTGCTCCCAGAATTATTCTGAAAACCGGGAATCTGCCTCCACCTCCCCGGGGTCCTCCTCCACCCACTGCTCTCCGGGCATCATCTCCCGGCCGCACTATTGCCTCCGGGCATAACCAGGAGCAATCCAAGAAGAGACCTGAGAGAGATGCGGATCTGGCGCATAGGGAGAGGTCCTCCAAGACCCAGAAAGTGGGGGATACCTCTACTCGTAGCCCTCCTGCTGCTGCCACTACCTCTTCTGCTGCTCCCTCCGCCGCGGGGACAATATGCTCGGTGGCCTATCCGATTTCCTCCTTGGCCACCCGCGAGGAGGCATGGGAGAAAAGGAAGCAGGTGGGGGATGTGCCCGCCATTACTGGGGTAGACTTATATGCCCGGTCCTCCCAAAATTCTGCTGTGGGCATTGGGCTGATCAACGAGCTTTTTGCCCCTGATTTCTACCACCAGGTGGCGGAGAAGGAGAACCCGTCAGCCTTGATGGGGGATATTGGGGTTGCCCTTGCGAGGTAGGGACCTTTCTTCGGCTTCCTCACTTAGCCTTTAATTTTCCACCTAACTCGACTTTCTTCCTCGCGGGTGGGCAACAAGGCCATGAGGCTCAGGGAGACTGTGACAGCTTGTCCGGCGAGCTTGCCCGGCAACACCAGGGACATGGCGGGCAAGCTCCGCGAGCTGGAGCAGGCCCAGGAGAAGGTGGGTACTCTGAGCTCCCTCACGGATGCCAAGGAAAAGGAGTTCGCGACCAAGGAGTCCGATCTGAAGGGCTTCCGGGAGCGGGTGACCGAGGCTGGAGAAGAGCCTAGAAAGGGCAAAGGGTCGGCGGGATGAGCTCCGCGGGCACAAGAGCAAGCTTGAGCAAAGAAATGATGAGCTCGTAACCAAGCGGGAGGCTGCGGAGGAGTCGGTCAAACTCACGGAGGCTAAGGCGAGATGAGCTCTCAGAAGCTAGCTACCCCTTACGCGGTTTGGTGGAGAGGAGAGGATCTTTGGCGAGGCTCGCGAAGAAGGCTGTCGAGGAGTATAAGAGCTCGGACCGGTTACCGCGGAGTGCACGGCCCGGTATGAGGCCGGTGTCCGGACACGTATCCGAACCGCGGCCGCGGGTATGTTCTCCGTGCGGCGGTTGGCCGTGATCGGCTCACTGGTTGCTGCGGCCTTGAGTGCGTGCCGGGCATGCGCTATTCCTCTGTCCAGAGGACGAGGTCAAGGGTCTGGACCTTTCGGCGCGGCCTCTCGCCTCACTGTGGCGGAAGTGAGCGCCCTTGGGTGATCGCCGAACTGGATGCTCTGCGCCGGGGACAACCCTTTATCCTTGGGGGATGCCACAGCTCGGGTTCTTCCGGGGGGCCGGCCCTTGGAGATCTCTTCCCGGGCGGGCGGCTCCGCTCCGGCCTCCGCCGAGCAACAAGCTGCTCCTACCACCGAGGTGACTCAGGAGACCCGGCTGCCTTCCCCTCCACTCCGGACTCGAAGCGGGCACGGGGGTGCGGCCACCGAGGAGCCGGCGGGCACCGAGGGAGCGGTCATCGAGGAGCCCAAGGAGAATGCTCCCTTAGTGTAGGATTTTTGCTTTTTCTTGTTGTAGTAGACTAGGATCTCTGTTTGTAATAGTGTAGGAATTTGTAAATACTTTCTCAGTCATCAATAGAAGCATTTTTCTCTACTTGGCTCCTTTACTTTTATCTTAATTGCTTGTCTCGTAGGCTATTTTGAGTAGTTTGGCAATTTTCGAGCACCTTAATACTTGCATTCTTGCCTATTACTTTTTCCAGCGTTTTTGACTTGCAATTAACTTTATACTCTCCTTACTGCGGGCATGGCTTAGTAGGCCCTTTGCCCGCATTTTTTGAGTTTTCCTAACTCTTTATTCAAAACCCTTAGGTTTTTTGTGAGAGTCAGCCTTATTCTTCTATGATCGCGTTTGTTTAGCCTTGTGGCAAACTTTGAGGCCTTAACCTCGTTTGTCTGTTTGGCTTTGTTAAACTAGTTTGATCACTCTCATCCATTTACACTTATTCCCAGCCTTGCGAGCTGTGGTGTAAGTCAAAAGTAGCCAAGGCAAGCATACTTTCATAGGGCATGCAGAAGGTGGCCGTGAGGCTATTGTCCGCGCAACAGAAAGGTAGGAGCATATTTTAGCATAGAGGCCCTTTAACCCCCTGGCATCTGTATCCCCTTATTGGAGGTTCTCACTTATTTGACCCTTTATTCAAAACTCCCTAGGGTTTTTGTGAGGGTCTCGTGGCGATCTGGTGAACGGGCTTATATGTAGGCCTTTGTCACATACGAGGCATGCGAGTAACGGCCACTAACGAGGTCCTTCGCGCAATTAGTGGGTCGGACTTGGTCATTGTCCCCACTAGAGTCCGTAGGCACGGGCATCATGGCCTTTGTACCTACGTTCATCTATATCCACTTATTTTTTGTGGTGTCACGCGAGCAGGAGAGAGTCCTCCCCGCGATCATAGTACGGATCGTAATGGATCTTTGTACATATATAGGCATGCGGATCCTTAGATCTTTGCGCATCAGTAAGTAGGAGCTCATATGTTGGCTCTTGAACTCACTGGCATCCGCACGCGGGCATCCACCTTAGCTTTCGAGGCTGGTGGGAATTGATTTTTGCATCAAAATATGATGATAACCTCTCCCTTATATATATATAGTCTATACTCCTTCCAAAAAATTACAAAGATTTTAAAAGAAGTATCTCTTAAGGTGGTCGCTATTCCAGGCGTGCTTAAGCTCTTCTCCCTCTTTTGGTCGCAACATATAGGTGCCCTCCTTGACTATCTTTGTGACCTCATATGGACCTTCCCATTTCGGGGACAGCTTGTTGAAACCAGGTTGGGTCCCTTGGACCTTTACGCTTACAGTACCCAGTCTCAACCGAAAAACTCCTCTTATTTACTCTTTTATCATGGTGCTTCTTCGCTTTCTGTTTGTAGTTCACCATTTTTTCATGTGCCCGCATTCTCTTTCCTTCGAGATCGTCCAGGTCACACCTTTTTTGCCTCGTTTTGAGACTCGTCGAAGTATGTGACTCTGTACGAGGGTAGGGCTACCTCAACTGGAGCCATTGCCTCTGACCCATACGTGAGCGAGAAGGGAGTTTCTCCTGTTGAATTTCTTATTGTGGTACGGACAACCCATAATGCGATCTGGAGCTCGTCCAACCAACGTCCTCCTCGTCCCTCCAAATTTTTCTTTAAGGCAGTTAGGACTAGCTTGTTCGCGGCCTCAGCTTGACCATTTCCACGAGGATAGGCAAGCTGCGGACTTACGGTGTTGCACCTTCATTCTCACACATTCGGCGGTGAATTTTGCGGAGAATTGGGTGCCATTATCTGAAATTATTGCTCGGGAACCCCAAATCGACAATAGATGTGGTCGTGGACAAAGCGATAGTGTTATCCTCGGAAATAGTGGCCAAGCCCTTTGCTTCCGTCCACTTGGTAAAATAATCCACGGCCACCACGGCATACTTGATGCTTCCTCTAGCGATTGGAAATGGTCCAATAAGATCTATCCCCCATGTATCAAACGGCCACGATGGTACTACCAATGTATCGCTTTCTGTTGATGGCAGTCTAGGGATGTCCGCAAATCTCTGGCACTTATCACATTTTCTAACATACTCCTGCGCATCCCTTCTCATTGTGGGCCAAAAGAATCCTTGGAATTTGATCTTGTACGAGAGGGTGCGAGCACACTGGATGTCCACCACAAACTCCTTCATGAACCTCATAGAGTAAGTTGGTGACCATGTGAGTCTTAACACATCTTAGTAAAGGCTTGGTGAATGATCGCCGAAAAAGCACCCCATCGAGGACGAGGTATTTCGCGGACACCGTTCGATGGCTCTAGCCTTTGCTTGGGTCCTCGGGGAGGGATTGCTTCTCGATGTAATCCTTCATTTCATCCACCCAGTCCACTTACTTGATCCTCAATATTGTTTATACGTATTCGATCTATAGCAGGTCTCTCCGTGAATTCAATCGGCAATTTGTCTCCAACTCACCAATTTCTTGCTCGGTTATTCTTGAGAGGAGGTCGGCTTCCACATTGTCCTCTCTCATGACTTGGTTCGGCTCATAGTAAGTGAAATTTTTGATGAGGGTTTTTGCAAGGTCATAGATCTTGAGTTAGTCTTGGGTTGATAGTATCATACTCCCCTAATTTGATTAACTATGAGCCGAGAGTCACTATTGATCTCAATATTCTGAACTCCCAAGTCTATTGCCAATTCCATGCCCGCTATAATCGCTTCATATTCGGCTGATTGTTTGATGCCTCGAACTTGAATCTCAAGGCCCTCATGAATTTCTCCCCGCGAGGTGCAATCAAGTATGCCCGCTCCATTTGATTAACTTGCTCGCGGAGCCGTCCACATATAAAGTCCACACCTCTTACGGACGCTCCACTTGGTTGAACAATTTACGTGCTCGGGCTTTTTGGGTTATCTTACGATTCTGCTTTCGCTTTCTTTTTCCGAGGTCGTTGTCCGCTAATTTGAATGATGATTCTACTACAAAATCAACTAAGGCTGCGCTTTGATTGTCTTTCTCGGGGAGTAGGTGATGCGGAACTCGATGAGCTCTATAGACCAAGCTAGCATTCTCCCAGAGGACTCGGTTTATGTAAAACCTTTCTAAGCGGGGCCTCGGTTAGTACGAGTTATAGGATGTGCGAGAAAAGTAGGCTCTTAATTTTCGAGCGAGATACAAGCAAGGCGTAAGCTAATTTTTCTATATTAAGATAACGCCCTTCTACGGCGGACGGTGCCTTACTTACATAATAAAGCTGGTTTTGGGAGTTATTCTCCTCCCTTACAAGAACATTTGCTCTTGCCCGGATCGTAATGGCTAAATACGTAAAGAGCTCTTCTCAGGGACGAAGCCGCTGAGTAGAGGTGGCTGCCCGAGGTATGTCTTGACTTCTTCAAAGCCTGATGGCACTCGGTGCTCCATGTAAATTCATCGGCTCTCTTCCCCCTTTGAGAGTTTTGAAGAAGGGGAGGCATCTCTCTGTGACCGCGAGATAAAGCGGCCAAGTGCGGTGATGCGACCGTTGAGTTTTGTACATCCTTCACGCGGGCGGGAGGTTTCATGTCTAATAGGGCCTGGATTTTCTCTGGATTAGCCTCTATCCCTCTTTGGTTGACCATGAATCCGAGGAACTTGCCCGCCTTGACCCCGAAAGCGCACTTAAGGGGTTTAGCTTCATCTTTGTTGTGGCGCAAGTTTTTGAAGGTTTCCTCCACATCGAGCTCGTGGGAGTTTTCCTTAGTTTTTATGACCATGTCGTCAATGTAGGCCTCCAGATCTGCCTAGTTGGTTTTAAAGACCGGATTGACCATGCGGCGATATGTGGCTCCTGCATTTTTAGCCCAAAGGGCATCATAGTGTAGCGGTATGTCTTGCCCGCGGCAAGAATGAAGGCTACGGGCGGACATCTTCGGGAGCCATCTGGATGCGGTGGTAGCCGGAGTAGGCATCAATGAAGCTTAGAACTCGTGTCCGGCTATAGAATCCACCAATCTGTCTATGCGAGGAAGAGGAAGCAATCTTTGGGGCATGCCTTGTTGAGATCGGTGAAATCAACGCACATCCTCCATTTGCCATTGGATTTCTTAACCATGACCACATTGGCCGGCCATTTGGGGTAGGAGATCTCCTTTATTATCCCGCTTTTAGCAACTTTTCCACCTCTTCCTTGATGGCAATCTCTTTCTCAGGAGAAATATACTGGATTCTGGTGAATGTTTTTGAAGGAGGGGTCATCGTTGATTTTATGGAGGATCACGTCCTCGGCGATGCCTTGCATATCTTCCACCCTCCAAGCGAACACATCGCAATTTGCTCTAAGGAACTCAATAAGTATCCTTCTTTCCTCATTTGTGAATTTCCAGCCCAACCTTAATGCGTTTGCTCGGGAAGTGGGGATTGATTACCACCTCCTCGAGCTCGTCGTTAGGTTGAAGGTCGCTGATTTCACGATTGTGCAGGAGTCAATGACAATAGTTGGGGGGTTGACTGAGCTTCGGTCGGTGTTGCCATTGAATATATGATATCACGATCAATTTCCCCTATTCCTCGATCAATATAACCTCCCTCAGCAGGGCAAACGAAGCTGCTTTGATTTTCTGCTCATCTTGAGCTCCACCTTTGTGGAATGGAAAGAAATCATGCCAATCGGTACGGGTGGCGACGGGAGTGCAAGAGTTTTCCCCTTTTTTGACTTGTCCTCGCTCTTTCCTTCTATTATTTTGTCCTCGCCCTCTATCTGCCGGGCGGGATGTCAGCCTTCTGTTCTTTCCTTTTTCCTCCGGTGCTCGGAGGAATCTCCCGGCTGGTTCTTGATGGTAGCAACTCCGCCCGGGGTGTTAAATTTCACCCTTTGGTGGGGGGACGGACGCAACTATTCCCACCCGGCTCGAGTGCTACGCCGAGAATGGCATTGTATCGGGAAGGAAGATCGACCACCATGAAAGTTATCTTGGCCGTCTTCTGCATGGGTTTTCCCCGATAGCTACGTCAAACACAATCGTCCCCTTTACCCTTACGGCGTGGTTTGTGAAGCCTTCGAGCATGCCCGCATATGGAGTGAGATGTGCTTCTGTCATTCTCATTCCAATCAAAGTATGGTAATAGAGTATGTCGCGGGCGGCTCCGGTATCTACCAACACACGGCCTATGTTTGCCGGTTGATTCTCATTACGAGGGTGAGTGGGCGTGTGGAATGAAAAAGGGTGGAGGCAAGTTCACTCCTTTTGAACCCAATTTCTGCTCCTCCTCCGGATCCGGGCGGGGATGGAGAAAACCTTCTCTAATGTCCGAATTTGGAGGGACAACCGCCCTACTTAGAGGGAGGTTCCTCCCCAATGAAGTTAATGTCATAGTCCCCAAAATCGTCATCATTATTATCTCTTTCATTTACGTCTGGTCCCCGCGTGTGTCGTGCCGCTGGCGATCATTGTTATTGGGGGCGGTATTGTTTCCCTTAACCCACTTGGTTAGCTCCCCGTTATTGATTTTCTATTTGGATTACTCGCTTTAGTGGAAACAATCCTCGGTTCCGTGCCCGTGGTCGTTGTGAAACTCACAGAATTTAAGTCTACTCCTCTCATTTGGCTTTCGAAGCATGGGGGAGGAGCGAGGAAAGTCTCGAGGCTCTCATGATCACCACCCTTGGGTCGGTGAGCTCTGTAATGCTTGTTTCGGCCACGGCCTTTTTGAGCCTTTCGATCCCCGGCCTCTGTTTTGCCACGATTATTGGTATGATTAGGCTGCAGGGTGGTCTCCTGGACTTGGCTTATCCTTTCTTTCGCGAAGCTCGGGGGAGCGGGCACACTAGGCTCTTCGAGGCGGAGGCAATGGCCGAGGCCCTTTCATACATTTCCTCCATGATTTAGGTTTGCTTTGGAGGCAAAATTCATTTTGAGGAAGGAGGAGCTGAGGCCGCCCTCAAAACATAGTACGATATCTCCTCGTCCAGGTCCACAATCTCCTCGCTCACCTTCCTGAACCGGGATATATAATCTTTCGTAGGCTCGTTTGGTGCACCTTGACACGGACAAGATCTGTCTTTGGTCTAGCGGGCACACACTGCTCCGGCAAAGGCATTGAGGAAGAGAACTCTGGAACTGACTTGAATGACTGGATACACCGGGGCTTGAGGGCTAGCATCCAAGATAGGGCCTTGCCGGTGAAGGTCGCGGCAAAGCTTTGCACATCACCGACTCATCCGCGGAGAATAAAGCCATCTGGCCCTCAAATCTTCCCATATGACTCTTGGCATTTTTGGATCCGTCATAGGTGTCCATGCTGGGGGTTTGCCCTTCGGATCGGTGCCGCGCAATTTTGCTCGGCGAAGAGGCGTCCGTGGTGCGGCCACACTTCGGGCGGCCTTCTGATGGGTTTCCCACATCTTCTGCATGAATTCCACAAACTCGGGGTTCTGATCGTCAACCTTTTGCTTTTTAGCTCGTGGATCCACGGCCTTCTCCTTGGCCGGAGCCAAGGGTCTGGCTTTGGACTTCGCACGGCGATTCGACTGTGCCTCTTCCCCCATTTCCTCGCTATCATCTACATGCACCACGCTCCGTTTGGCCGGCTGTCCACGGTCAAGGGCTGGGTCAACCCGGTTTGCCCCCACAGCTTGACTAGCAAGCGAGTTAGCGGGAGCTCGTTGGGAGAACCTTTGTGACCCTTGAGGGAACTGTAGCCCTCCATTGGCCTCTATTTCAAACATTTCCATCTCCGCGTCTTTGATGGCCATGGCCTCCGCGACCAGTTTGGACTTGGAGGCTAGGATTTCCTTCCTTCTCAGGATTTGTTCTGGGGAAAGTGGGGTGGTTAGATTGGTGTTTTTCATGTGAGCTTGGGGAGTTTTTGGGCTAGTGTTTAGTAGGGCTTGGGCTTTCTCAGCACGGGCTTCCTCGGTTAACCGGTGTAGAACTCGTTGAGCTGGGGATTTTTGAGGCTGAGAATGGGCCCCCATTCTGTTGAAAACAGAGTTGGTTTGCCTTTCCCTATTGATGTTGGAGGGTTCGGCTTGGTTCTCCTCCTCTAGGGTCAAATGACCAGCATTTTTCAGGATTTGAGACATGTCTCAGAAAGACGAAAATAACTGAAAAGAAGTGTCTTTTGGCAGTCAGTTGTTTAGACTACAAGGTGTGTCTGAAAACAAAAATTTTCAACGGGAAAAACTTAGTGATGTAAAAAAGAAGAGCCTTTCGGCACTGAATTTGTTTAGGACACGTGAGGTGCCTTGAAAACAAAAGATTTTTAACGAGAAAACGAAAGAAAGTCGGTTTCCCGGCAATGGAACCACTTTTCATCTGCCAAGGGGCCCACCTGTTAACCGGGAGGCACACCATGCAAGGGACCACGTGTCACTCACTGGTGCCTCCCGAACGTTCCCTTTGGCCCATGGGGCCAAGCAACAGACAACAAAAGCGCTAACACTGGTGCTCGCTCGAGGAGCACCGGAGCTGCAGAGCTTCTAGTAGCTCCTCACTGCACCATAAATAATCACACTTGGAGCTAGGGGCCATTGATGAGCCCGGATCTACTGGACCGGGCCCGCGCTCGGTCTAGTCCAAGGAACCAGTGACGTGGCAGCTCCTAGACCGCTGGAGGGAAGACCGCGGACAAATAGGCCCTTGTGGTCAAGACCGTGTCCCTCCTCGCATCGTCCCCATCGAGCACCATTGGGACCCTGCTCGCTGGATCCGTGCTCGCGTCTTATATCTTTGACCGCGGGCACAACGATTGACCGCGGGCACATGCCGTTCCCTTGCTAATGTCAAGCCTTACCGAGCAAGTTAGCTTACGCTCGACAGGCCACTGCCGGCTCCCCCATCACGCATTCAATGCGGCTCGGCCAGCGCCTACTATTCCATTTAATGCTCCAAGCCGCTTACACGGCTCATGTCCCTTTCGGCCATGTCCCTTGGGAGCCAATGTTCCCTCCCTGACAGGACCAATTAGCTGCGGACACGTGTAGCTGGTCAAAATACCAAAGTGCCCCCTAGGGCTGATCTCATTGCTTACCTCAACAAGCACCATGGCATTGCCTATAAATAGAAGGCCTTTACCCCCTTGGGCAAGGTAAGTTCCATATACAATTGAGTAAGCTCTTTTACTCTCTAAACCTAACCACACACACACTCCAAAGGTATTCAAAGCCTTATTACTCAGTATTCTTACTCTCACACCCGAGGGCCTGAGTTGGAGTAACATCCAACTTTGACCTTAACGGTGCTTGTTTGTGTTGTGATCTAGGTACATAAAACCACCAAATATATCCTAGCCAGATATCCTTGAACCGCTCCTGACCCCGAAAGCTGTGGCGTCATCAGGTTTATTTACTTATCCTTGTCCTTTGAATCAAGAAACTACTGGAGTCTTGACATTCTCAAGTATAATCTTTGATTCATTTGTGGATTGTGAATGTTTTATAGATGACTTGTTCCTCGGATTATGTTATGTGGTTGTAGGGTTAGAAAATCAAGGGTGTAGTATGTATGTATGTATGTATGTATGTATGTGCGTGTCTGTGTGTGTGCATGTATACATACATACATGCATACATACATAAATAAATAAAGGGTGACTGATAGTTTTGTAATTTGTTGGTGATGCAGATACAATTGATGGTTGTGGATCTTGTTCCCCAATGTGAAAACGTACCACCCTAAAGGTGGATTTAAAGTTGGTAATTGGCCTTATAAAGAAGACATTGAGATACATGTTGACAACTATTACGATGCGTCTGTACCTATGAACCTGTTGTTTTATCATATGAAAGCTTTATGAATCTGTTGTTTTATTATTCAGAATCAATTAATAATCGAGTAGATATGGATTCAACAGTCGCCTCCTAGCAATTCCTTCCTTCTAGGTAATTTAATTGTTTGCTTATCTTGATTCGCTAGGGTAGATTTTGGGAATTCCTATTTTATTCTAACCCTAGTTTTCGCAATTGAAACAGAAAAGGGATCGAAGATGTTCATCCTCCTCGGCGTGTCAGGCAATTAAATTCTCTCTTTTCTTTTTCGATTCAATCCTAGTACTTTTATTTTACTCAACAAGTCTCAGAATTAGATTTTTTTTTTTTTATTTGCTTCTTGTAACATAAACAATAAAAAACACAGATTGAAATCTGTGCTGCTTGTAGTATCAATGGAGTCTTTTATATTAATAATAATATGATTATGATGGATGGATGCAGGGTAGTGAGGACCGAGGATGTTCCTCGGTTCTTGGCAATGTCTAAAAGAATGGCTGAAAGACGCAAAGCTGCTAAGGGTAATATAGATGATGATCCTCTTCTCTATAAGGGCAACTCCAATGGTAGTCCTAGTCCTAAAACCAAATTTTGACACCCATGGAGACTATTTGCATGGTCCTAAAAAATCATCTCCAACAATGGGCATCAAAAATTAGGTACCAAATTAGTTTTTTTAAAGTTAATAACTTTTATAATATTTTTAATATGATAAATAATTTTGAAATATAATAATTATTTTAATTGATTATTTTTTATCAAAAATTAAACTTTTATAAATAATTTCGAAATATAATAATTATTTAAACTAATAATTATTCAAAAATTTAAAATAAATGAAATGGGTCAAGAAAGTTGAAAAAATGGCGTTGGAATTGACAGAGTAGAAATAAAGTGGGAAACACACCCACGTGCTATTGTTTCCACCCTACTTTTCCTTCTACTCTCGCGCATGACACACACTTCACAGTCCCAAGCAAAGTCTCATCTTTAGGACTTTGTTAAGGACTAAATCTAATTTTGGGACTTAATATTTTTACCATTGGAGATGGAAAGACTTTAAATGGGTATCAAAAATAGGTTTTAGGACTACCATTGGAGTTGCCCTAAAGATGAGACTTTGCCCTAAAGATGAGACTTTGCTTGGGACAGTGAAGTGTGTGTCACGCGCGAGAGTAGAAGGAAAAGTAGGGTGGAAACAATAGCACGTGGGTGTGTTCCCCACTTTATTTCTCCCCTGTCAATTCCAACACCATTTTTCAACTTTCTTGACCCATTTCATTTATTTTTAATTTTTGAATAATTATTAGTTTAAATAATTATTATATTTCGAAATTATTTAAAATTTTAATTTTTGATAAAAAATAATTAATTAAAATAATTATTATATTTCAAAATTATTTATCACATTAAAAATATTATAAAAGTTACTAACTTAAAAAAAACAACTAATTTAGTACCTAATTTTTGATACCCATTATTGGAGATGATTTTTTAGGACCATGCAAATAGTCTCCATGGGTGTCAAAATTTGGTTTTAGGACCCTTAGGACTAGGACTACCATTGGAGTTGCCCTTAGGACTTTGTTAAGGACTAAATCTAATTTTGGGACTTAATATTTTTACCATTGGAGATGGAAAGACTTTAAAATGGATATCAAAAATAGGTTTTAGGACTACCATTGGAGTTGCCCTAAAGAAGACCTTGAAAAGGCAATTAAAGAGCAAACTAAAAAGTATGTTGCAATGGCGTTATATCATTACAATTCTACTACAGAAGGTCCAAAGTATGAGCTAGTGGAGGCCATTGGTACCAATGGTATAGTCTCTGTTGGGTTAGGGTATCATGTCTATTTTATTGCCAAGTCAATCTCCATTGGTGCTGATACTGATATTGATGCTTCACCCAAACATTTCTTTGCTGAAGTTGCCTATAAGGACGGCTGCGATCAGATTTTTTGAGGTACTGCACTTCCTTTCATTTTATTATAGTTATGCACTTCCTTTCATTTTATTATAGTTAAACTGTGTTCCATATAGTATTTAATGTTATGAAATGAAGTGAACGAGCTGAAAAGAAGAATTGGCGCCTGAATGACCATATTTTGTTGAGTGCTTCTGGTATTCTGTGCCAAAGGCATAACATTACCCGATGACGTTGAACGTGGTTCCTCAACTTTGGCTACTACCGATAGTCTGTTTTCCTAAATTATCTTGGTTCAATGTAACCATTTCCTAGTTTGGATGATAGTATTTTCATTTTGAACATTGAATTAAGCTAATTTGTATTAATAACAATGTAAATTTTTCTCTTTAATAATTTTCTTTTATTTAGACCATTGAAATTTATCTGATAGATTATTTGTTGTAATAATTCTCACAAGATAGCTAATGTGACCAAGTCAGATTTGTGGCAAAAAGAAAGCATGTCAGACTTGTGGCAAAAAGAAAGCTTCTTGTCGCCTTTGGTATTCAAGGAGAAGTACAAATATTCGTCGCCCGAGAATTTGGGTGACAAAATTGCTACCCTATGTCTAACAAAAATTACTCGGGTCTAATTTGTTCCCAAAGAGTAACATATCATCCTTTGCCTTCTATCTTTTTTCTAATTCACTTTTCCTTTGCATGATAGCTAATATTGTTTAAGTTGTGCTTTAGAGCAGCGAGCGACTGGTTGTTGATCATCTGCTCTCTATGACTTTTATTCTTCTTCATGTTTATAGAAATCTGTCATTTTATTATAGTTAAATTGTGTTTCATACAGTATTTACTTAGTTTCTATACGCTCCATCCTTCCGTCTCAGGAGGAGAAGACCGACTCACTTTGAAATGGAAGCAATGGCAATTGAAGAAGATGAGCCAAAAGTTACTTAGTTGGAAAGAGGAAGTGTAACGGACACCGATATTGAAATTGACTGATCTTGAAATGGACCGGGAAAGTTGGGAATGGTCATATGACATTTTCCCAGAATTTACCAAATTTATTACAAAAGTAGTATACCAAATTGGAGGTTAAATGCTTTATAATATTAACTCACCTTGAGAAGATTAATCTTGTACTTCCCCGTCCTAAAATAAATGCCAAAAAAAAAAAAAATCAATTTTTTTTTTTTTTGATCAAGATCAAGAGTAAATATGAAAAAAAAATTGAACATTCATTTTGGGAAGGAGTGAGTAGTTCATTTAGTTATTAGCAAGTTCTTTTCTAATGATTGTGGTTGTGGTACAGAAACATGCTTGTATAATGCCATAATAGTATCTTTTGAAGCAAATCTTAGGAAAGATCAAAATATATGAGAAAGCTTCTCAAGAAAGCAAATAGTTGATTCAAATTCGTCCCCATTCGATGAATATAGCATTTTGGAATGGCTGAAGAATGTTGGGGTCACTACAGTCAGTTGCTATACATCCAATGGGTACATTATTACTCTCTGTTCTCAAATTTTGTGACAAAAATATCCAAGCATAATATGTGGTCAAAGTTTAGTTGAGTTAACATTTTTTCCCAGGCGTGCAAATTTTGTGACAAAAAAATGGTGAATCAATAACAATTAATTATAAGAAATGTATTGAGATTGCTAGATATTCATAAAGTTGTGATCAAAGTTTAATTGAGTTGACCATGAAAATCAAGGGGACAAACTTTTCAAGACGGAGGGAGCATAAATTTTTTCTATAAAAAATTAAACTTTATAAAATGACCCTTAAATTCATTTTGGCTCATCTTCTTCAATTTCCTTTGCTTCCATTTTCTCTCATGTACAATTTTGTGTGTTTTTAGTCTTCTTGTTTATATACTCCCTCCGTCCCAGAGCTTAATTCACAAACACTGTTTGCACGGGTTTTAAGGAGGGAGTATTATATTGAAAATGTTGTGAGTGTGAAAATAAAATAGGAGAGAGAATGAGTGGAGGGAATAGTAAATTATAATGGTGTTGTGAGTATTAAAATAATGTAGGAGAGAGAATGAGTGGAGGGAATAGTAAAGATTCCTTTCCATTTTAGGTAAGTTTTAAATGTGTGAAGTAAGTTTTGGGACGCCCAAAAGGGAAAGTGTGAAGATTGTTCTGGGACGGAGGGAGTATGATTTAGTCTAACAGTACCGGGAGAAAATGGAAGCAATGGAAATTGAAATGATTATCATACTGTGAATTTAAATGTCATTTTGTAAAGGTTAATTTTTAAGAGAAAAAATGTATACTCTCTCCGTCTCGAAAATTTTGTCACCTTAGACTTTCATGATCAACTCGATTAAACTTTAATCACAACTTTATGAAAATCTAACAATCTCTACATTTTTTATAATTAATTGTTATTGATTCACCATTTTTTTTCGCAAAATTTGTACGCTAAGGAAAAAATGTTAACTAAACTTATGACCACATCTTATACTTGGGTATTTTTGTCACAAAATTTGAGACGGAGAGAGTAATAACGTACCCCATTGATGTATAGCAACTGTCCGTAGTGTAGTGACCCCAACATTCTTCGGGCATTCCAAAGTGCTATATTCATCGACGGATTTGAATCAACTATGAGCTTTCTTGACAAGCTTTCACATACATTTTTATCTTTCCTTAGATTTGTCTCAAAAACTGTTTTTATGTAAGCATGTTTCTCCACAACAACCATTAGAAAAAAACTTGCTAATAACTAAATGAACTACTCTCTCTCTCTCTCTCCCAAAATGAATGTTCAATTTTTTTTTTCAAATTTAATCTTAATCAAAAGCATTTTTTTTGGCATTTATTTTGGACGGAGGAAGTACAAGATTAATCTCAAGGTGAGTTAATATTAAAAAACATTTGACCGCCAATTTGGTATACTGCTTTTGGAATGAATTTGGCAAATTCAGGAAAAATGTCATATGACCATTCCCAACTTTTTCGGTCTATTTCAATATCATAGTCAATTTCAATATTGGTGTTCAATTATATTTCCTCTTTCCCACTAAGTAACTTTTGGCTCATCTTCTTCAATTGCCATTGTTTCCATTTCAAAGTGAGTCGGTCTTTTCCTCCTGAGACGGAAGGATGGAGCGTATAGAAACTATGTAAATACTGTATGGAACACAATTTAACTATAATAAAATGACAGATTTCTATAAACATGAAGAAGAATAAAAGTCATAGAGAGCAGATGATCAGCAGCCAGTCGTTACTCTAAAGCACAACTTAAATAATACTCCCTCCGTCCCAATCTAAATGTCCAAAAATGGGTTCGGCGCGGGAATTAAGAAAAGTGAGGTAGGAAAGAGAAAAAGTGAGGTAGGAAAGAGAAAAAGTTTAAATGTTGTGAGTATGAAAAATTAAATAGGAGAGAGAATGAGTGGGAGGAATAGTTAGGAGAGAGAACGTTGTGAGTGTAAAAGTAAAGTAGGAGAGAGAATGAGTGGGTGGAATAGTGAAAAAAACTTTCCTTTTTTGGAAATGAGACATTTTAAATGGGACGCCTAAAATGAAAAGTTTGGACATTTAGATTGGGACGGAGGGAGTATTAGCTATCATGCATGCAAAGGAAAAGTGAATTAGAAAAAAGAGAGAAGGCAAAGGATGATCTATTACTCTTTGGGCAACAAATTAGACCTGAGTAATTTTTGTTAGACATAGGGTAACTATTTTGTCACCCAAAATCTCGGGCGATGAATATTTGTACTTCTCCTTGAATACCAAAGGCGACAAGAAGCTTTCTTTTTGCCACAAGTCTGATTTGCTTTCTTTTTGCCACAAATCTGACTTGGTCACATTAGCTATCAGACAATTATTACAACAAATAATCTATCAGATAAATTTCAATGGTCTAAATAAAGAAATTATTAAAGAGAAAAAATTACATTGTTATTAATACAAATTAACTTAATTCAATGTTCAAAATGAAAATACTATCATACAAACTAGGAAATGGTTACATTGAACCAAGATAATTTAGGAAAACAGACTATCGGTAGTAGCCAAAGTTGAGGAACCACGTTCAACGTCATCGGGTAATGTTATGCCTTTGGCACAGAATACCAGAAGCACTCGACAAAATATGGTCATTCAGACGCCCAATTCTTCTTTTCAGCTCGTTCACTTCATTTCATAACATTAATATCCTAATTCTCGAATGATGCTCAAGATGTTGCAAGGGGACAATTGGCTTCTAACCTCATGTACCATCTCATTGCCCATACTACATAACTCCCAACACTTGAACGAAAATGTCCGCCAATATGTTTACACAGGCCCACTATACAATAATAAATTAGTATAATTTAAAAAGAACTTAATCTAAATAACAGTTTACTAAAAAAAAAAACACTACACATAGGCAATGCCACTTAAACAAATAACAATTTATTACAAAAAACTACAAATATCAATGTCATTAACACAAATAACAATATATCAAAAAAGAAACATATACTCACTCCGTCCCACCCGAAAAGGTAAGAGTTGGCTTTACAAGGGAGTTAAAGAGAGTTTATAGTAGAGTAAGTGCTGTGAGTATGAAAAGTGATGTAGAAGAGAGAAAATAGAGTAGAGAATAATGAGTAAACTGCATTTTTGTCCCTCGTACTATCGTTTCAACATCAATTTGACACTCGTACTATTGAAACGGCAAATGTACGATGCGTACTATAGTTTTATTAAGCAAATTAACCAATATTTCTAATGTCAGTTAAGTATTTAACAAAACCGTCCAACTAAGCAACCGTTGACCAAGTCAATGCATACGTGGCAGCTGACTGGACAATTTTAACTCCTTAAAATAATAATAATAAAATAATAATAATAAAATAATAATAATAAAATAATAATAATAATAATACTAATAATATAATAATAATAAAAATAAAATAATAATAATAATAAAAAAATAATAATAATACAAATGTCCGAGTAAATCATTTTCCATGCTAACATGCGCGCAAAATCCGGTCACCCCTTGCCATTCTCCCACAATTCTTTCCATCTCAAATTACATATTTAACCCTCCAATACCTCACTCTTCACTCCAAATGCCATCACATGTGATGCAATTGTGACCCTATGGGCGATTAACAAACATGGGCTTTAATGAATGCCGCCTGTCTTTCTCAATTCATCAATGAAGACTTTCAAAAATGTATTTTTTAATTAGTGAATAAGATCTTCCTTAATTCTTTTTTTTTTCTTATTTTTTTTTTTTTTTTTTTTTTTTTTTTTTTTGATATCCAGGTTCCCGGCTTCACGACTAATCCCCACCACTGCGCACCGGCCCTCGGTATCGGCGGAGGTAAATCGCGGGATGTGCCTATACATGCGCGGACCCTTATACTCCAGGCCCCAAGGGAGCCCTCCTACAAGACAATTGCATCACTATTACATCACCAAACTTGGCCGCTCCAAATGCTCACGCCAAAGTGGCACTTACATCACTCTTACAACACCATTCGTCGGCTCCACCGCTTCCCGCCAAGATTCGAACTCCCCACACTCGAGTGGTACAAGCTCAAAGAAAGCTCGCTTCCTTAACCGCACCTGGATGTGCCCTGCACTCTGGCGCTCCCGAAACCCTGTGAAAGAATTAAACCACAAGATTCCCCCCAAGGGAATCGAACTCGCGACCTCCCGAAGGGAAGCCACTACAATACCATCGTGCCAGAGACCTTCGTCTTTTTTTTTTTTTTTTTTTTTTTTTTTTTTCCTATGTTTATTGTACATTTTAGCATAGTTTTAAATAGACAGAAGACAAAAAAATAAATCTTAAATATAAGAGTTAATGCAAGGAGAATAAGAGTCATATTTTTCATTTTTTGGTCAACTAATAAAAAGAAAAATCACATTTATTAAAAAAATCTATTTTATTGTAATTTTATGAAGATACACAAAAGTAAAGCTTCAATATTTAAAATCACATTTTCTAAGATATTTTTTTTTAGGAAAAGAAAATATTATTCAAGCAAGTTTATTGAATGAGGTAATATTAAAAGGAATATCGTTTTCACAAAGTTGATTTCATCTTTGGAAGTCAAGCAAATTTATTGATCTCATTTTTCGGAGGTCATTTTAACAAAGTTTTACCGAAACCCGGAAGTTAAGCATTTCTTTTAAGATTTAGCAAACGCTTGAAAACTGATTAATTTCATTTTCTAGAAAATAGTTTTCAAAAGTCGTTTTCTGGAAAATATTTACAAAATGGAGTCTTAGTATGCCGGAAAATATTATTATTATTTTATTATTATTATTATTTATTATTATTATTATTATTGTTATTATTATTATTTATTATTATTATTATTATTATTATTATTATTATTATTGTTATTATTTTATTATTATTATTTTATTGAGTTTTTTTTAAGGAGTTAAAATTGTCCAGTCAGCTGCCACGTATGCATTGACTTGATCAACGGTTGCTTAGTTGGACGGTTTCGTTAAATACTTAACTGATATTAGGAATATTGGTTAATTTGCTTAATAAAACTATAGTACGCATCATACATTTTCTATTTCAATAGTACGAGTGTCAAATTGATATTGAAACGATAGTACGAGGGACAAAAAAACAGTTTACTCAGAGAATAATTAATGAATAGTTATTGTTAATATGACAAATGGATCCCACGAATGAAAAAATATTAAAAAGTTTTTATTTTGGGAGTGTTTTTTTAAATATGACACCCAAAATAAAAATTTATGTCTTTTCGAATGAGACGAAGGTAGTGTATTGCAATGTCCAAAGATGGTATTTAAACCACTTGTAAGTATTGGATTACCAAAGACAATTCACTCATGGACCCATTGGTGTTCCCAAACCCTAAACCCAAACCAAATCATCTGATCGATATTCTTAGACCATCCCCATCAGTAGTGACTCTGACCCAACCCAACCTCAAATAAAATATTAATTTCTCTCACCCAACCCAATCCAACCCAACCTTATATAATTTATACTCCCATCAGTGACCTCGATCCAACCCAACCCAACCCAACCTTTTAAAAATAAAATTAATATATAAAATATATTAATTTTAAAAATATATTTATATAAATAAAAAATCAAAATAATTAGATAAAAAAAAAAAAAAAGAAATTGCACAACCGGGGTCAACCGACGGTTGGCTGATTGCCCGGAGTCATGAGATTTCATGACTTTCTTTGATTTTTTTTTTTTTTTTAGTGACTCTGACCCTCATGAAAAAGTCTGCTGGGAGTGGTCTTAGGTCCAAACCTTACATTACCAAATACTGGATGGCAACTAATCCACTCGTATTTAAGAACAAAAATATCACTCCTTTGAGCTTTAATCATAACATACAAAGGATAAAGTTAAACGACCTCCTCCTACAACTACCATATTGATTAATTAATTGCAGAACTCAGAGCAATAATACAAGTATTAGAGATGGCACTTAAAAGAACCATCTAAATATGAAAATTATAGCAAAATTAGAGTGTGTGTGTGTGAGAGAGAGAGTGAGTGAGTGAGAGAGAAAGAAAGAGAGAGGCCAATTACTGGCGCTCCATCTCCGACAATATCAAATCCATATTATACCGAAATTATAGCGAAATTCAATCAATAACAAAGACAAATTAGGGTTTAATCTGCCAAGAAACAGGATAATATCATTGATGAACCCCGACTCTTTTATATATTTATATATGCACTTATACACAGTACAATATACACAAATGTACAACATATATACTTATATCAAATAAATACGAGGGACCCTCAAAATAGTACATACTTACTTACTCCCCCCATATATATATACTAGTAAAAGTCCGTGTCCGAGGACACGTGGTATTTTTTTTAATTAAAAGAGAGGGTAAAATGGGAAAGGGACAACTTAGTGAGGGTAAAATGGAAAAAAAAACTTTTGGCACTATTCATACAACTATTCATCCCACTTCCCTCATTTATACTATAGATATATAACCCTCCTCCACTTAGTGTAAGGTATGTCCACACATCATTATACTCTCTTTCTACATATACTCTCGCTAGAACTCTCTCACAGACATTTTTATTCACACATATACTTATTGATTCTTACCCCCGAGGGTTATAGCGGGGCAACCCCCTCACCCCTATAACAGTGTTATTTTGCAGATATCCAACCCACTAGACGATATGACAGAGCCCTTTTTGCAACCTTTATCACCCCTCTACGGCCCAATTTTCATGGCGTAATCAATTTTTAAGATCTTAGTCTCTCAAACATTCTCAAATTATTGGTCAAGAAAACCAGCAATCACAAAATAATGCAAGATTATTAGAGTGTTTATTTATTTATTTATCATATTTTACTATTCGTGTAGATTCCCTATGGGCTAAAATCCAAAATTTGATTGCTTTAACAAATATTACCTCAATCCCAAAATAATGTTGAAATAGTGTAATTTTTTTTTTATCAAGAACAAATTTGAATTTTTTTGAATATTTATTTTTGAAACGGAAGAAGTAATTGTTGGGTATGAAAATATAATTTATTTTTAATATTGTTAAGTGTAAAAAAATCCAAAAAATAAATAAGTGACTAATTTGGATGGTTTGGGGAGTTCTCTTGGTTGGTTTGAAGTGGTTTCAATTCTTTCCATTGTGAATAGGTTACTTTATCCTTTTTTTTTTTCTTTAAACCACATTTTCAAGTATTTAAATATATTTTTTTCAACCATAAATGGGTGTTAATTTTTACTTTTTAGAAATAAAAATAAATAAAATAAAATTATACATGGACTACCCAAGCTAAGTACCAATTTGGCCATAGTCCAAGAGAATATGATCCAACAAAAGACTTTAAGCTCCCACGGCGGCAGGCTTATAATTGTTGTCTAGATGAGAATATCAAGACATTCTTCTTTATCATGATTTTTACTCCTTCAAATCAAAGACTTGAACAAGGTACGACATCCTCAAAACATTCCCCATTTACTCCCTTCGTCCCGCCTCAAACTGGACCAATTTTTTAGACATGATTAAAGAGAAGTAAAGTAAGAGAGAGGTGTTATAAGTATGAAAAGTAAAATAGGAAAGAAAATGAGTGAAAGGGTCAGTAAGTTGATTGGTTTTGTGAGTATAAAAGTAAAGAGAGATAATGAATAACATGAATATTAAAGATTCTTTAGTCATTTTGGGAAGTTCGATCTCAAGTGGGACGGACAAAAATGACAAAAATCCGATTTGAGATGAGACGGAGAAAGTATGTCTTAACTCAATATTTGTACAACAAATTGTATTCTTCTTTTTCGATCTCGCTCCTCAAAAATATGTTTTTTAGTAAATATAAAATGTGTGATTCAAATTTTCAGCCAACAAATATTTAGGTTGTGCCTCTAGGCACCAATTATACACAATATATATTCATATATTCTGACAACAAATATTTAGGTTGTGCTTCTAGGCACCAAACAAATCAGTTCAAACAGGTGTATATGTATCAACACCTTCAGACAACACACAACTTCAGTAAAAAAAAAACTGTGTTGTATTTCAAGCAAACATCATCTATTGAGGATTCCCACTAGGATTATTGAAACCTATGACATGTTGAGGGCAAATCGGTAATTCGGTATGTTTGAAACCTCGACAAGCGCCCTTCTATGATTCTTCGGCTGAATTGCTGACCTTGATTTCTAGAAGCCTCTCAACCGGTTGCCTGCATATTGGACACCGATTTGTTTGGAACCTCAAAACTTTAGCGCACCCACTGCACATACACTGCCACCAAGAACAACCACCAAAAAGTCAACATTTGAAAGTCAATCATTAAGGGTCAAAATGCCATCATTTTGAAGAATTATAAGGTGAAACATGGATTTAGGGCATGTGCAGTTTGACTGCACTGCACACACGGTCCAAAAGTCCGAAATCCTTAATATAGGATGTAAGTAATGTTACTATAATACTCCCTCTGACCCGAATTGATCTTTCCACTTTCTTTGTTGTCAATATGAAGATACTTGTGAGCAATAAATTTATGTTATTTAATTATCCTGATGAAATTTTAATTAAAAACTTGTTATTGATACATCATTATAAATATTATCAATAACAAAAATTATTGCTTAAAGTACCTTGAAAATCATTTCAGGAAGGAGGGAGTACACTATAATATGCAACTCAGGTTACGAAAATGTTCTCGTGGGCTGGTATAAATGTAACTCTATATTATTAGGAGATATTACTCATATTATTATAAAATGTAACCCATCTACTATAAAAGTCAAGACATTTGTGCAATCACAGGCTCTGGATCGGTAAAACATAGGCCGTAAAGAAAACAAGAGAGAGAACATAGAGATTACCATGTGTCTGCAAGGAAGGACAGTTGTGTCCCGAGGTTCCGATAGACAAATAACACATTCTTTACCAGGGTCATTTCCGTCAACATCTCCATCAACCGAATTCCCAATCCCGTAAATCTCCTGGAGCTCATACCTCATTTCATTAACCCACAAGATCTGCTTCACCACTCGAACTTTGTACTCGTCTTTATCTTTTTCAAATATTGCCTGAGTTATCTGTGAGTTGGTGGGCCCGGGTTCAGAGCTACCGTCTTCTGATACACTAGGAGGGGTTGCCTCAGCTTTCACAGCTAGTGGATACACGTCCATGTCGCCCACTTTTAGTAATTCTGCTTCCTCAAAGGTTGAAAAGTCAATGCCAGTTCCCGAGGCTTGTCTAAACTTCTGGCCTAAGCCTTGGTCGAAATGTACTGTCACTGGTGGCAGTAAATTCTCCTTTGTTGGTGTTAAGTGGCAGTCGTCCCCCTCTTTTGCAAAGAAGAAGATGGTAATGCTGTATGGGCAACAAGAAAAAATCGAGTTTATAATCTGTATCATGGGAAAAATGGAAATGCCAATGGTGAAAGAAAAATGAAAAAAAAATGATTATAAACACTAAGCATACGACAGAAGTGAAAGAAATAACTCAACCCAGCCTATTTTCAATCAGTTGCTCAAGTAACCCAAAAAAATCAAACGGAAGGAATGCACTGGGCAAAACAAAAATCATGTCATTCACAAAATTGCTACAATATAGAATGTTTAACAATGATAAACAAATCATAAACATACATAAGAAGATTTGATCAACTGGTCAACTTAACATATAAACATTGTCACAAATACTTGGTGGGTATGAATAAACATTTTAATGAAGTACATCATGAATAATATATACTTCCTCCGTCCCATAGAGATGTTCCCATTTGCCATTTTTGTTTGTCCCAAAGATGGTCCGATTCCGATTTCCAATATTGTTAGGTTAAAATCATTGAACTTCCTTAAGGTTAGTGATGTAAATGAAAATAGGTTGTTAAAATGTTTGAATAGTCAAATGGGACTATCATTATGGATATAGGGAGTATATATCAAAGAGGCAAACACGGTAGCAAGTCACATCATAGCAAAGATGATTAGTGTAACAAAACCAAGCAGTCGTAGGCCAATCCCAACGATTCCCCTTTCTTTAACCCAATAGCCACTTTCAATTGAGATGCAATAACTGTCCATGTAAGTCTTCGTCTGCAACTCAAAAGGGTTCAAACTGCCCCCACTTAGGTTCATCACCACCCACCCACCCACCCACTCACAGCTGGAGAGAGGAGAGGAGATTGTGCTGTTTTAGAAATTTTTGAATAGTTAAAGTTTGGCATAAAAGGGAATGAATATCTGGATTATAACCTCCATGCCAATTTAATTTCATTAAGAGTTGTAATACAACAAAAAACACAAAGAAGTGGCAAGTCTACACATAAGTCTTTTCTACACCACGGAGGCTAATTCAAAGCCATCAACACTGGAAGTCAAACTCTACGAGAAAAGACTGAAATTCTTATCCAAGTAGAGGCAATACTTATTGACAATTTCAAAACTCGCAAATTTCATTAATCAGAACAAATAAAACAAACATGTTGGTCAATTTCTCCTCAAATCACCTTGATGAAATGGACCACAGCACCTAATGAGGAAAATATACTACTCCAATATGGAAAATCTTATGCAATAACAAAATAAGCAATCACCCGTGCATACATAACCATCAAAGAGCATAATCAATCAACAACGATCAAAACATTTTTATACTAAAACAAGAAATATATACAACTCCCTCTGTCCCAAAATTTACTACTCAAAGAGTAAATTAGGACATTTTTTGGACATTCATTTTGGGACGGAGGGAATACTAAGATATCTTATGCATAAATTATGAAACAGAGCTATAAATTATACCTGCCAGCAACAGTGGCATCAAATGTAAAAGAAACAAGGAATTTTCCAGGATTTCCCTCATCAGGTTCAATTTTCAAACTTTCCTTTTTGAGATTTACATCATTCCTTATAGTAACAGCCTTTTGATGTTCCACATAGGGCGTAGGGGTTGGCATCACGGGTCCACAAGGGTACCTCCCACCTACCCAGCTCCCGGCAGGGTCCATATGTGGCGGCGGAGGTGGCAAACGGTGGTGATGATCGTATGGTGCTGGCAAAGGTACCTGCATAGCCGGCGGTGGCGGCGGCTGGGGGTAGTAACCCGGGTAATTATAATAGGGAGGCGGGTTAGGGTTAGGGTACTGAGAAGGGTAGGGGGATGCAGCGGCGAAAACGTAACGGTTGGCAGTTATCTCCGGCTGCGGTGGTTGCTGTGGTGGAGGAGGCGGGTGGTTACGGCGTTGACGCCGCCTTCCATTCCCACCGCTACTACTTCCGGTATTACCCATATCGATTAACGATTAAACAAAAACAAAACAAAAAAAAAATTAAAAATTTCAATAAAATCAAACAAAATTCAAAGAAAGATCATGTGTAGATCAAATTTGATTTTTTTTTAGGTCACCATTTTTTCGAAAAAAAATAACTCAAAATTTATCAAGCTAAGAAAAATTAAAGAGAAACCCAGAAACGTGGGGACAAAAAGATCAAATTTAAGGGTTTGATTCAAGAAACAGAGAAATTGTGTTCAAGAAAACCCCTCTATTTCTCAAGAAATTTGGGGGGTTTCCTTTGATTATACAAGGAAGGTAACAATTTTTTTTTTTTTACAAAAACTAGTACAGTAAAGAAGGGAAAAAGGAACAAATTGAAGAAGAAGGTTTTATGGATTAATTTCAAGAAACAGAAATTAGGGAAGGTGTGAGTATGAAAATGAAATTATGAAGAAGTGCATAAATGTGAAAAAGAAAAAGAAATAAAGAGAAGATTGATGGAAAGGAGGTGGAACATAGGAATCTTATGATGGTTTGGGTTGGGAAAAAATGTTAATGGAATTGTTTAAAGTTTTCTACTCCATGATAATTAAAATTATACCATCAACAATATTGGTACATAAATTTCATCAACAATATTGAAATAATTCCCAACCATTTCAATCTTAGAGTAGAGCTGTCAATACGGGCTGATGGGGCAAGGCGGATTTAACCCGTCAAAACTCGCAACTAAGCGGGGCAGGGCGGGCGGGTTGACCCAATTTTTCGACGGGCTGAAAATACGTCAACCCAATCCACCTTGGGTTGGTGGGACAGGTGAGCCAATGCGGGCCAAGCCAATAAATGAAATTTTATCATAAACTAGGATAGCATTAATTAGCTTAATCAACTTTGTTTAGTTTTTAATAACAGTAATAAAAAATCTGATTCATCTTTTTACAGCACGCAATAAAAGGTTGCTATTTCATACAACAGTTATTTTTAAAACCACCTGAACCTGAAATCTTTTCACAAATATATAATTATTGTGTTCTTCAGCACGTTTGATAAATTTACAAATAAAAATATGCAGATAAGAAGTGGAATGAATGACATAAAAGAACAAGTTGTGCCCGTAATATTATATGTTACTTACGGCTAGAGCTGTCAATACGGGCTGATGGGATGGGCCCAACCCGCCACCAAGCGGAGCGGGCTGACCCAAATTCCCGGCGGACTGGAAATACGTCAACCCAACCCACCCCTATTACATGGCGGGGCGGGCTGGCCCGACGGGCTCAACCCAAATTGACGGCTTTAATCAAGAGTAGTGATATATATATAAATTAAATTAAAATTTTCTTTCATTTTTGAGTTGGTCTTATAAAAAATGCATTTTTTTCTAAGCTTAAGAAAAAATCATTTTTACACTGACACTTAATATACATGCACTGGCACTCTTCACACTGACACTCTTTTTACACTAACACTGACACTTTATTACACATGCACTGACACTTTTTTACACTGACACTTAATATACATGCACTGACACTCTTTACACTGGCACTTTGTTACACTAACACCGGCACTTTTTACACCGGCACTTTGTTACACATACATCGGCACTTTGTCACACTGGCACTAGCGGGGGAAACAAAATACGTTTTTTCTAAGCTTAAGAAAAAACGCGTTTTTTGTAAAATTTTGGCTTCATTTTTAGGAGAGATTTCAAAATAAATAAATATTTTTTCTTTAATTTATTTATAAAAAAATAAAAAATAAATATATATATATATATATATATATATTAGTTTTTTAAAAAAATGTCTTGAAATGTTCGTTTATCATTTTCTTTCGCATTTGATTTTATATCAGGTAAATTAAAAATTTGGTAAATGGATATAATATATACACTCCCTGCGTCTCAATTTAAATTGAATTTTTTGTCATTTTCGTTTGTCTCATCTCAAATCAGATTATCTAAAAGGATTCATATTTTTATATTCAATTAGACTCACTTGTCATACTCACAACAATTATTTACTTAATATTTCTCTCGCTCATTTTTTCTCATATTTTACTTTTCATAATCACAACATCTTCTCTCACTTATTCTCTCCGAAAGTTTCGTGTAGCTAGGAAGCTTTTAATCACGCAACAGACAACGAATGTGAGTACAGATGTGTCTCACAACTGTCCACACATCCACAGACAATGCAGCGAAATAAAATAAATTAAAATAATAACGCAAGAGTTATATACGCTTACTGATCTTGAGATCAGCAAACTAGGCTTACGCCCACAAACTTTTCACTATAAAAACTTTTGATGCTTACAAAAATGAATAAGTGAAAAACTAAAAGACTAAAATACTAAATGAGTTCTAATCACCTTCTACGACAAGAACACTTCCCCTTTCCCAAGTAGGACCTATTCTAGTCAGAAGTAAAACAAAGAACTCAATGAAAAATTAGATGTGAGTTTCGGATGTATGTCACAACCTTCACTCACAACCTAAATTGATAATATGAAAAACGTGAAGAACAAAGAGTATTGTCTTGTCAGAATAAATCTCTCAAGCCGTGCCTTCTCTTGTGCTGATCCCTTATATTTATATGCACCATTGAGAAGATCTTCACGAATCCAAACTCTTCCATATGTGAGAATCCAATTCCTACAAGGAAACATAAAGCACACTCACAAAGGAATAGATTGTTAGTAGGTTAGTCCTAATATAAGACTATGTACATAAATAAAAGGTATTTACTCTATTTACAAAGTCCTTTTCAAAGTAGGATACTTATGAATCTGTCCATGCAAGCATAAAATCAACTTAACAAAAATTCCTCTTTGATTTGAAATAGGAAACAACTTATTCCTATACTAAAGTCCTTTTCACAATAGGACAATATAAATTTTTCCATGAAAGTCCCAAAATCAACTTACCTTTTTGATATTGATTCGAAATTAAGGAAACACTTTGTTCCCTAAAAAGCACACGCTTTCAATCTCCCCCTCTTTTGGACTTTCTGGTCAAAACTAAAGATTTATGATTTGATTACTATGATCAACATTTTCAGATTCGAAAACTCTCCCTGAATGGATGTGTGTGCAGATGTGTCAACACATCCACACAAAACTGCATAGAACAAGACAGTACCAAAAATTGCAGTTCAACAAATATAGACTAAAGCAGCCATTCAGCAAAGTATTTAGGGATTACAGATCAAGACTAAAACTAACAAATAACTAAAACGAATATTAAAAGCACAAAAACAAATATTAAAATCAAACCTAACTAATAAATATTAAAAACAAATATTAAAAGCAAACCTGTTGATGTTTCATTCACAAGTAAGATCAAACAGTAAAACTCCCCCTGAGTTTAAGCATTTCAACTGAAACATCAGCAGCAACAGCAAAGACAACATCAGCATCATTCTCATTCTTTTTCTTCTTCTACCCCTTTTTGACTAGAAAGTGAAGTTATCCATTTCTGGAGATCCACCTTCAAAACCTTCAGGTTTTTGGCATGTGTCTGGGAGGCAATCAGTTGCAGCAATCTCTGCATCTAGGGTTTTCATTTGATCATCAAAATAAATTGCAGATGTGTGACAAGATGTGGCCACATCCTGAGCCACATCCACAGCTTCAGATCCATTGATTCTGCAGATTGGTTAGACATAGAGAGAGAGAGAGAGATATGGTGTGTGTGTGAGAGATAAAAATTGAGGCAGAGGGGAAAGAAGCACAATGAAGGATTAAAGAGATGTGACAGATGAGACACACAATTAAACATACAACTCCCCCTTTCCAACTGAATTAAGGAATCCATTTCCAAAAAGGTCTCACACAGCCAAAATTCCTTAGAAGTCCTCCAACGGCTGGAACCCCTTGAGATTATCACACACAACAACCTTCGAAGAAATAGGGGATTAAAATAGACAAGATTTTGATAGATTTTTATGAAAACAAAATTCTTCAGCCATATCCTTTTTCAAACCAGAGTCCCATTCAGAAATTTATTTCTTTTTCCAATAAGGATTGATACACATCTTTTTCTTTCATAGGAGATATTAGAAAACAAAAACATGTTAAATCAAAGAGTAAGTTAAGAAAGAAAATAAATTAACTAGCATCTTTACAAGGCACCCTATATGACCTAAAATGCAGAATGACTAGCATGATGCAACATACAGGTGAAGGAAAAATTCTCAGCTCACAGATGTGGCATAGGATGTGAGTCACATATATGGACACATTTAGATCACAAAAAGTCAATGAGCAATAATCCAATCTGTACAGCCTCTAGGATGCATCCACCCATTTTTTATTGTGGATAATTGCATTGTGAGTAGCTTTCACTTTACTTTGATCTCAAAGATAGCCCTTTTTCCCAATGATCTTGTCAAGTTTGATTTCAAGATTTCTTATGATAATCACTTGATCACACTGGTCTGGCTTCATACTAAGGGTGAAGAAGCTGTTTCTCACTTTTTTTTAAAGCACCCACTGTGAGATACCTAGGAGGGTTATATCAAGTCATCAAAAGATAACATGAACAGAAAGTGCTCACAATTAAGTGATCAGAACAATGTCAAAGATGAAAACTCACAAGTGACCACACTGAGATAATTCGTGCTAATGCATGATTTTTTTTTCCAGTTAATCTAATATACAGATATGTTAGAGGATGTGAGACACATTTGTGCTCACAACCTTAGATATCACACAAACCAAGAGACTTCCTCAAGGAGGAAAATTTCTCCAAATTTAATGCCTTTGTAAATATATCAGCTAATTGATTTTCAATCCCAACAAATTTCAAATACACATTTTTTTGTTCTACAAGATCCCTTATGAAATGATGTAGAATATCAATGTGTTTTGTTCTAGAATGTTGGACAGAATTTTTAGATATGTCCAAGGCACTTTTGTTATCACAAAAAGCAGTCAAAAATTTGCTATTTAATCCATAATATTTCAGATTTGATTCATTTAAAGCAGTTGTGTGCAGCAACTTCCAAGGGCAACATATTTAGCCTCAGCTATGAACAAGGAGAAATAACTTTTTCTCTTTCTATACCAGGAATCAAGGATGTTACCAAGATAGGAACATCGAACACAGATATTTTTATCATTAAAATTGTTTGCCCAGTCTAAGTTAATGTATCCCACTATGTTAGACACAAGGAAGTAACAACACACCTTGGAGTATAAGGATGTATGACTCCATAAAGCATCCAAATAACTGTGATTTACCTTCTCATTCCTTCTTGTTTGCCTTTGATCATGCATCTCACCAACCACTTGAGAAGCGGGGTGATCTTTCTGAATTCTGGACAAAATATCAATTGATCTATCAACAGACCCAACATGGTCTCTTTCAGAAATAACTTCTCCTTCTGAATTTGAAGAGCTGACTTCAGACTCAGTTCTTTGAGTGGATGTGTGTTCAGATGTGGGAACGATTGTGTTCACATCCGCAGATACATCCTTTTGCACATTTGGACTCACATCTGCCTGTTTTTCCTTTACAGTGCTTTCCGTATCTCCAGAACCTATATCAGCAGATTTCCACTCCGATTGATAACCTGAAACATCTTCCTTGCCAGTTTTGAGGTTAAAATCAAGTGTATCATCAAATACAACATCAGAAAAAATTAAACAAGATAAATTTTCACAACACTTCTAACAATTGTCAGATGATCTTAAACCAGTGAGGACACATGTGTTAGACTCATCAAACACCTCACACAACTTCTTATCAAACTTCACATATAAGTCATCATCACATAACTGACTTATACTAATGAGATTGGTTCTAAAACCTTCCACATGATACACATTGTGCAATTTTGGGAGACCTTCAACATCTAGGGTTCCTTTTCCAATAATTTTGCCTTGAGCACCACCACCAAAATTCACCTTTCCCCCACTAATTATCTCATAGTCTACTAGAATATCTTGATTCCCAGTCATGTGCCTAGAGCATCCACTATCAAGTACCAAGAACCAGAGACACTACTCTTGAGGGAAGAATAAACAATATTGCAGGTTGCACTTGGTTTGGCCACCCACTGTTTTTCAGCTTTCTTTTTGTGGTGCAGAGGTCTCAGATTACCTAGATGTGTGTCCGGATGTGTATACATCTTTTCACACATCTGAGACTGATGAAACCTAGATTTCTTATCAACCTTTAATTTGTAACAGAAGGGTCTAATGTGCCCAAGAGCAAAGCAATAATGACAAATGTAGTGCCTTCTTCTTGGCCTTTTCTCACTCAAAAAAGGTTTTTCTCTAAAAATTTGTTTTTCCACACTTTTTGAAGTAGAAGCCTCACATCCCTCCTTTACAAAATTTTCTTTTTCAAAGCCCAGACAAGTTTTATTGAGTTGACCCATAGAAATAGCTTCATCAAGTTTCATTTTACTTTTGTTCAACTTTGTAAAAGTACTTTCAGCTTTTTCACACTCATTTTTGAATTTTTCAAGCTCAACTTCTCTCTTGGTCACAAGGACTTCAAGTTTGGCAATGATATTCTTTTGATCATCATTTTCCTTTGAAAGATGGTTTTCTCATCTTCACAGGCAATCAATTTATCAGAAAGAGACTTATTTACTTTAGCAAGTACCTCAATTTTGTCCATACGTTTCATCCAATCAGCATGTAGCTCCTTGTATGTTGCAAAGATTTCCTTATAGGGAATGTCCCTATCTTCATCATCAGAATCTCCTTTTACAGAGAAACAGTTAAAGGTCTGCTCGGATGTGAATTCGGATGTGTACACATCTGTATCCACATTCGTCTCCAGATCAGCTTCAGAAAATTCTTCTTCATTTGTATCTGCAGTATAAGCATTAAAACAGACAGAGGAAGATCCAAACGCAGAGATGTTAGCAAATACTTCATCATCCTCACTATCACTTGAAGCAGCAGTGTAACTAATTCCCCTTTTCTTAAGTGTGTTAGCACACTCATTAGCAAAGTGACCAAAGCCACGACATGCTCTACATTGCACAGAATCAGAGGATTTCTTGTTATCAAAACTTTTCTTTTTGAACCCCTCGTCAGGATTATCTTCTTGTTTCTCTAAATCCTGAGAGTTCTTTTTAGGAAACTTGTTTCTCCTTTTGTTTTTCAAAATAGAACTGAACTTCTTGGTGATTACATCCACATCATCTTCCTCAAGATTAGATTCATTAATTTAAGAGAAAAGGTCGCTATTTCCTTTGGAATGGCTGCAGAACTTTTAAGGGCAATACTTATTGCCTTGTTCTTTTGTTGAGCCTCAAGATTGAGCTAAAAAACAGTTAGAATACCAATAATTTTATCTAAACCTACTGTGTTGGTTTCGTTGGTTTCTTCAATAACAGCCACCTTGATATTAAACCTTTCAGGCAAAGTTCTTAAGATTTTGCTTACTAATCTTGCATTCAAAATTGACTCTCCTAGGTTAGTGCATTCATTGGAGATTTCATGGATTTTAGCAGCATATGACACAATGTCCTCAGATTCTTCCATTCGAAGGATCTCAAACCTATCCATTAAAATTCTAAGCCTAGTAGCCTTTACACTTGGAGCACCCTCACATTGTGATTGCAGAATATCCCAAGCAGCTTTAGCAACACTTTCATTAGTGATAAGCTTGTACATATTTCCAGAAACATGGCTGGAAATAGCACCCATTGCTTTAGAATTATAGTTAGCCAAATGTATTTCTTCAAGAGTCCATTGATCTTCAGGTTTTCTTTCAAAGATAGACTCACCAATACCAGAAGCAGGCTTCTTCTCCACAGTAGGAGGTTGCCATGCAACAAGGATACACATCCAAGCCCTTTCATCAATACCTTTGATGTAGTTACGAATCTTAGACTTCCAAAGAGAATAATTGGTGCCATCCAAGACAGGAGGCCTATTTTGGTGATTTTGGCATTCCATAATGACTACACTTTCTGGATCAACACTCAGTAATATATCGAGAGTTGGCTCTGATACCAATTGAAAGTTTCGTGTAGCTAGGAAGCTTTTAATCACGCAACAGACAACGGATGTGAGTACAGATGTGTCTCACAACTGTCCACACATCCACAATTAATGCAGCAAAATAAAACAAATTAAAACAATAACGCAAGAGTTATATACGCTTACTGATCTTGAGATCAGCAAACTAGGCTTACTCCCAAAAACTTTTCACTATAAAAACTTTTGATGCTTACAAAAATGAATAAGTGAAAAACTAAAAGACTAAAATACTAAATGAGTTCTAATCACCTTCTACGACAAGAACACTTCCCCTTTTTCAAGTAGGACATATTCTAGTCAGAAGTAAAATAAAGAACTCAATGAAAAACTAGATGTGAGTTTCGAATGTATGTCACAACCTTCACTCAAAACCTAAATTGATAATATGAAAAAAGTGAAGAACAAAGAGTATTGTCTCTCAGAATAAATCTCTCAAGCCATGTCTTCTCTTGTGCTGATCCCTTGTATTTATATGCACCATTGAGAAGATCTTCACGAATCCAAACTCTTCCATATGTGAGAATCCAATTCCTACAAGGAAATATAAAACACACTCACAAAGGAATAAATTGTTAGTAGGTTAGTCATAATATAAGATTATGTACATAAATAAAAGATATTTACTCTATTTACAAAGTCCTTTTCAAAGTAGGATACTTATGAATCTTTCCATGAAAGCATAAAATCAACTTAACAAAAATTCCTCTTTGATTTGAAATAGGAAACAACTTATTTCCTATACTAAAATCCTTTTCACAATAGGACAATATAAATCTTTTCATGAAAGTCTCAAAATCAACTTACCTTTTTTATATTGATTCGAAATTAAGGAAACACTTTGTTCCCTAAAAAGCACACGCTTTCACTCTCTCCTAATTTTCTTTAAATATTATGCCAAAAAAATAATTTGATTTGAGATGTGAAAGATGAAATATAATTTAATTTTTTTCCATTAAATTTAATATAAAACAACATTTATATGTTATTATTTTCAAATAAAAAATAACTATTCATTTTTTGATAGGCCAATTTCTAATGTATCGCGTACAAAGTTGCTTAGAAAGATTTAGAGATTCATAAAGTATAATATAGTACTCCCTCCGTCCCGTTGATTAGTTCACCATTTTGGGATTGGCACGCAAATTAAGAAAAATAGGAGAGAGGAGAAAGTGTTATGAGTATAAAAGTAAAATAGGAGAGAGAATGAGTGGAGGGAATAGTAAATTTGAAAAGTGTTGTGAGTGTAAAAGTAAAGTAGGAGAGAGAATTAGTGGGTGAAATAGTAAAGATTATTTGCCATTTTAGGAAAGGTGAAACTTTTAACAGAACATCCGTTTTGACAAAAAATGAAGTTATTAATAGGACGAAGAGAGTATAATATTATGAAAATAATTAATGCATTTTAGGACTAGACCAATTAGGCGTTTGAATCTTTGATTGTCGTCTTGACTGTTCATTTTTTGTATATCATTTTTTGTTTGTGTATCATTTTCCTTCAATCGAACTGGTATTGTTCAACTTACTAGTAATCTCTTACCCATGTTGCTGGCACGATAACAGTACAAAAATTAAAAAAAAATTGATGAAATTCCCCCCCCCCCTCCCACAAAAAATATTCTACCCACTATCATTTTTCTACCCAGCTTAAGGCTTTTTGCTTAACTTATACTCCCTCCGTCCCACGTGAATGGACGCTTATTTCCTTTTTGGGACGTCCCACATGAATGGACGCTGCCCAAAATGGAAAAGAATATTCACTATTCCCTCCACTCATTCTCTCTCCTACTTCACTTTTACACTCACAACATTCTCTCTCCTAACTATTTCTCCCACTCATTCTCTCTCATATTTAATTCTTCATACTCACAACATTTTCTTTCACTTTTTTTCTCTCTTACTTTTCCTTAATTCCCACACCCATAAAGTTGGTGTCCATTGACATGGGACGGAGGGAGTATATGGTAGTTGTATCATCCGATTCAAACATAGCCAAAAAATACTTACTTCCCCACACTTTCCCAATAACTACTGATCCATCGACAAACAACTAAAAGCCTCAAGTTCTGCTTTGCTCCAAACGACGCCTGTTGTGAAGAATCTTTCTTCTTCTATTTCTTTTATTGTGTACTTTGTCTTGTCTAGCCTACTGCAACCACTAACCAAATCCACCTGAAATTATGAAAATTAGTTTCAGTGAAAAAGCAGGGGGTGGGGAGGCGTAGGGGTGAGCAAGGTTTTTTAAAAAATCGGACCGGACCAAAGAACCGGACCGGAACAATGAAAATTGGACCGGACCAATTTTTTGATTTGGTCTTGGTCCAGAATTTTTGAAGAACCGAATAATTGGTCGGGTCCCGATTTTGGGTTTTAAAATTCAGTTCTATAATCGGATCGGACCAATATATATAATATATATAATTTTTATTTTTTACCTACAAAATAAAACCCTAGTTGAAAAATATAAATACATTTTTTTTCTTGTTCAGCCATTGTGTTTGTGCTGAGTGCCGCCCCTTCTCCGTTAACGGTTTTAATGGAACATCTTCTTTTTGGACAAACAAAAATGCCAGAAAGAGAATCATTTTGCTTGTTTGTTTGAGCTGAAGAGTAATATTTGAGTAAATATGTAAACTTATATAAATATTGGTCTGAAAATGTACAATTAAATCTAGTTCAATGCATTTTACTTGTTCTCTTCATTTTACTTGTTCTCTTCAGCAAAGAAAAAACATGCATCTGCTTGTACTTCAAAGATGTTACCCCTTCTATCTAAATAGTCAAAAGTAAAAAAATCATAGTATTGGTTTGATCCTGGTTCTGATACATTTTCTATTGGTTCTGGACCGGACCAATGTATTGGTTCTCACACCTATTGGGTTGGTTCCGGTTCTAATTTTTTTGAGAACCGGACTATTGGTCTGGTTCCGATTTTCTCTTTTTTTTCAAAAAAATGGATCAACCCGGACCAAGCTCACCCCTAGGGAGGCGGATGCGAATCTGTAGCATTTTCCTTTATATGAAGTCATCTATGTGTAACAGTTTCCCAATCTTGTACATACATAACATTTTGAGAAACCAAGTCATACACTATAAAAAAAACATTACTCTCAAATATAAATTCAGATGAATAACAACATAAACCAACATTCAAGAATGAATTTGACAAATTGCCCCCTCACAATTTAATTCAAATAGAAAAATAAACAAAATCCAGAGCATTCTAATAACTTGATCAAACTACGCTTCAAATCATAAACATCAATAAATTACATTTCTATAAAATAATCTATCATAAACACAGTTTAATATAAACTCCTTGATAAAGTGGGTCATTTTTTAAGACGAAGATGCATGAATTTCCTATATCCATGTGTCCGCTGTCAATCACTTTGACCTGACATTAATGATGAGATTTATGGGCCTGAACACTTTCAGTTCTAATATCACTTAATATCAGAAGACAACCATAAGTAACAACAAAACCTAACAGAAACATACCCTAAACATTCAGAAAAGAATGAAATTCTAACGGAAAATTGACACAAAAATCAAAGAATTAAAAATGAAGCTCTTTTTTGAGTCAGGCAAACACACAAACAGGTTGAGTGCAGTATTTATTTAACACTTTTCTGGAAACAACAATGATCATACTACCTCCGTCCCAATTAAAATGGTTACCAACAAATAAGTAAACAACAAAATCTAACTAAAAGATCTTTGTGAAGTAAAATTTTCTCATCTACTCCATATCAAACGTAGACTACGTAGAAACATAACATAACTATTTAGCCCAATCGCAACAATAATATAGGCCAAATATTTTCATCTTTTTTCTTTTGGGATCTGTTTACAGTAGCAAGTACTTGCAAAAGCTCCAACATGAACTCCGATGAATTCTTGCATTAGGATATGATAATTTGACATTCATTGGCTTTTGCAGTAACCCAATGTGCATAAATTTATAGTGTGACAATTCTAAAGAAAGGAGAAAGTCAATGATATTTGTAAAAATTCATTTTGTGGAAAGGTTGGTATAGGTCAGTTTCATCAGGTTGTTGAAGGGGTCAGAGAAAAGGATAACAACACAACAAAAGTTGTTAGTGTAATGGTCGTTCAATGATTAGTCAACATTATGTGAACAGAGTCAGATTATGCAGATTTTAGCCAACCCATCCAAGTAAAATAACTACATGACTCATCTGCAGAAGAGGGTGAACAAATCAAGACGTATGCTACTGTGAAAGTGGGTGAAGTTATCAAATAAGTGATTCCATCTAATGTTTTTTTTGTATACTTATCTTGATTGCTGAACCAATAGCATGTGATTTATTGAAATGCATATTCATGTCTGAATTGAAATCATTAATAACGATAAAATAATAGAACTATGATGTGTTTGAATTAACTTTTGGTTTTATTATGTCTTGAACATTTTTTCAACAATAACCTCTTTAAGAAATATAAACGGTTGATTTGAATGGTGATCTTCTAGCTTTTTTTATTCAATCAACTTTCGTTTGTGCTTGAGCAGGACTCTTTTACGCGGTGTTCAAGTCAAATCCTCCAGAACCTTGGAACTGGAACATATATTTATTTCCACTGTGGTGCTTGGGAGTTGTAGTTAGATATGGGAATTTCTTCCCAATAAGGTTATTTTTTTTCTATTCAAAGAGAGTATATATATTTTGACATTTACATGATTGATGGTTCAGAACAGAAAAATTGAAAAGTAATTGTATAAAAGGAATAGAGGCATAGTTTATGTATAACGCCATTTTTTAATAAAGTAATGCTTGCTTGATTAGTTTTCATTTCAATGTTTCAGTGATATTATAAATATTTAATTAGTTTTTCCTTTTATAAACATAACAGAAGGTGGAGATTTGATTGATTACAACATGATTACTAATGCTATGTCTTAATAAATCAGTATATCATAGCCTTTGTTGAATATCAGTTCATGAACACTAAACGCGTTTTGTTTAAAGTGCAGAGTTCTAGTATTGACAATAGGATGGATAATATGTGAGCACCCCAACCCGGGACCTAACGCGTATCCCGAGCTTGAGGAGCTCAAACTAGCAAAACCCATCTTAAATTTTTAAAAACTTCTTTTATTTCACATTTAAAAGAAAATCAATTCTCAAATTTTCCAAAATGAAGTCAACGGATAATATCTCCACTCGGAGGAATTTCAACAAATAATTCAGTAAACCATAACCTGATCAATTACATTAAAAACCCTGATTAACATTGTTTAACAAAAGAGTTTTCCATACAACTTATAAAAGAGTAATACTTAATTAGGACTCCCGACAACCTACTCATATACCTATCCTGACAAGTCCCAAAAGCAAGAGTCCAAACTCTTTCCCCGGCCTCACTGGTTCAGGTCACCTGTCTCAGCACAATCTAAAACAGTAAAAGGGAAGGGGTGAGAATAAATCTCAATAAGCTATTATGAATGCATCAAGATGCCAAACAATATGCACACATAGCATGGTTACACATAACACATTATGAAAGCGGTAAACACCTTACGTTACCTCATTTTACCTTTCCCGTCTGAACAATAAGTCGTACAACATGGGAGTAAAACTCCTATCTTTGGTGAATTGCCCCCATGCACCTTCACCGCTTATAGGACTCATACTCCAGAGATCCATATAAGAAAATAGGATACTTATATGACCCTTATTCAGAGTATCATATAATATCAGCGCTAACTGTAAAGCTTTTGGCTTAATACAGAAGCATTCCACATAATCACCAAATCGCAGCGGTCTGTAAGGCTTCTGGCTCAATACAGTCGCTAGCACATCCCACTCTGTGGCCACAGAGGGGCCGGTCACAGGTATAATGAACCTTCAATTACTTATAGAACAAATCAGTAATTAATTGAATTCCATTATACCCCCGAATCACATATATACGTTCAAGCACATAATAGGTACTTGAAATAAAATCCACAAAGGGGATAAGAACATAACAACATGGTAATGTATACTCATGTTAAATCAATACCATAGTGCCACATTCATTTAATACACTATGCATAATACCATTAACGAATATAAATTCAAATAAGGTATCCATATAACCACATAATCCACACCGGGATACAATATAATCAACATGCCAGATAATCCACAACTGGGATACAATACAACCATATATCAAATAATCCACACTTGGGATACAATATGCCAGATAATCCACAATTGGGATACAATATATCAATATGACAAATAATCCACAGTTGGGATATTAAGGTATCCACATAACCAATAATTTCACAATTTGGGATAACAAAGCTACAAGGTGATACATACACATTTCCAATTAGCTCAATAGTGAAACCTATAGTTTCTACACTATTTCAAACTAATCACCAAAGATATGGAAGCAAGTAAGGTCACCATGTACCCTAAACCATTTCTACTAAGTCATTATACAACCTCGAAATATATTAATAAAAGTTCAAGATCGAATTCCCAAGTTTGAACCCCTTCAAAGAATTTACCAATCAAGCTTATCATCCGTTTTCCGAATAATATTTAAACTACTTCCACAATTCCATTTTGATCAATTAGGATGTCATCGTGTAGCCAAAGTATTCTACTTAAATCTAGGTTAAAGAGGATTCATTTTGGTTCTAGTTTGAATAGGTTTAAACAGCTCCAAAATCAGTTCAATGACACCAGGCCAGGGCACGACTCGTGCCCCTTTGGCCTTCCCCAGAATCATGCGTCCCTACTAGGCACGACTTCCCTTTAATCCTTGTCACGACTCGTCCCCATCCAAGGCACGACTCGTGCCACGGGGCGCGACTCGTGCCCTGAACCCAGAATTCAGAACAGGCCTAAAATCCTTCAGCCTCCCAAATCAAATTGTTCCCAAACTAAATTTCCTTTGTTTTATGAACCTAGAATGATTGCTAAACTTCATACTTTTCATATCAAATTAATTAAACTCCAAGATAACATAAACCTAAGTCCTTTACAATTTGATTTTTTCCCCCAATTCACTACCACATTTCAAGTTAAACTCTCTTAATCTAACCACACATTTTCTTACACTCTTGGTCAACTTCTATGAACCAAAACATCCTTCTATAACATTAACTAAATTTCTAAACTCCAATAAGGTTTCCATATCATCAAAACCCATTATAACAACAACAATAACAACAATAGCTCATGAGCAATTAAGGAAGGGAAAGTCATAATAACTCACTTCCTAACTCTATTAACTTGGCCAAATCCACAATCAATACTTACACTTAAACCATTAATATTCCCAATTACTCTATACTATTCTTCTTTCAACTTAGATCACCACTTTACAACTTAAGATCAATTCCAACTCCAATAATATTATTCAAAATGCCAAAAATCATTTTCTTTCAACAAGAGATTAATTAACACATAAAGTGAACAATTATTAGAAGGAAGTCATAATAACTTACTTAGCAAATATGAAGTGGATTAAGAATCTTCTTAGCTTGATGGATTCCCCTAGATGCCCCAAGCACAAAAGTACAATTTGATTGGAAAATAGAGAAGATTTGAAGACTCTAGGAACTTTGGAAAGCAAGGCTTTCAAAGTAAAGCTTCCATGGATTTTTGGAGAAGGATGAAGAAAATAATGAAGAAGGAATGAAGAGGATGGAGGAGGTATGGGGAGAGTAGGGTGGTCATTGACTAATGGGAGGCAAGGTGAGGGAATTAAGGGGAGGAAGTATGCCCCCCCCCATACTTCCAAATTTTCTTTCTTTCCATTTTTAAAATAACCTTCCCAACCCATAATATTTTATTTGTTCATTTTATTATCACTCCACCCTATTACTTTATTTTACTTTCAATTATTTTAATTCAACCAAAGACTTTAACTTACTTTCATTTTATCCCAAGGCTTTAAATTATCTCCTAACCGTCTCAACTTAACATAAACATTAAAGGCATAAAATAAGCACATAAAGTTAACATTAATATTAAAAGCATATAATATGATACTAAAATTGAGCCTAGGGTTAGGGTCGTTACATAATATTCCTTCCAGCTTATATTCCTGTGCATGTGCTGTTAAAAGGGCAGGATAAGTTGAGGAAAAAGTTAAAGGGAAGAATGCTTTCTTTGCCATCCTTCTGTGCCTTTTGTCTTCGGATAAATATTGTAGCGTCGAAACCCTATAACGTAATTTCTTTATTCGTAGCTAGCGATTCTGTATGGGAACAACCCCCCCCCCACATTCACACATGCACACACATACACCTATAAGGGAGTACATAGTACCTTTACATGCTCATACTCCTCTGTCTCGCTCGAAATAAGATTTTCGAGCGGGACAGAGGAGTACATATTTTGTGAATTTGGATAATTAATTGTTATTTAAATTACTTGGTCAAAGTGTAATCAGGTTTACCGAAATCATATTTCGAGCCGGATAGAGAGTACATATTTTGTGAATTTGGATGTTAAACTTCAGTTGTGTCATCCGATGGAAATGAATCTAAGAAGGCTTTATGCTTTCAACAGAGCAGAGTGGCCAAAAGCGATTCATTTGGCTAGCTTAAAATATCTTAAACTTATATGTGTTTAATGGATTCTTGACTTTGTTTATGTGGTGTGTAGAGGGCTCTGGTGGAGTTAATTTGTAGCTTCTTTGTTGCATCATGGACTGGGGTTGTCAAATACCAAGGATCAAGGCCTAGCATGAGGCCTAAGTAGGTATTTATGTCTACAAATGGAAGCCTCTCAATTACAATATGATGCTTCTTAGAATGTTTATTAGTTTAAGTAGCTTTGCCCTTCTAACATGTGAGTCCAGGGTTTTGCAATACATAGAGAAAGTGGCTTACTGGTTCATGATAATTATCAAGATTAACTGGGCTGAAAGTTGCAACCATATATCTGTAGTTTCTATTAGACACTTAAATCAAATTCAGCATAAATGTTTCCCTGTTAATCTTAAATTAAACCAATGGCAGTAAAAAAGATGCCGAAGTTTGGGTCAGGCAAACACACAAACAAGTAGAGTGCACTATATCTTTAACACCAAATTCTGGAAACAACAATGATCAACCAAGTCCAGAAATCACAACAATTTAATCAGACATTGAAACACCATAACAAAGAGAACGTACCTTAGAGAGTTCGCCGGTGAGTTGAGGTAGAGGGAGAACGTGTTGGAGAAGTTCGTCGGAGGGTGAGCATAGAAGAAGTGGATGAAAGTGAACGATGGGAGTTACTCTTTTTGAAGGACCAGTACCAGCAAGAGAACGTAGGAAGTCCATTATTTAAACAGAAGCAATGAAATAGGAATTAAGGTGGGATTTAGATTGTGATATTTTGACCGGGTTAATAGGAATTGAAGTAGGATTCCTTGACTGGGTAAAGAAGAAATTGTCAAAATTCAGATCGATTTGCAGGAAGAATTGTCGATTTTCCTTTTTGATTTGAAATAGGAAAAGATCGGCCGGAGAAGGAGAAGCTGAGTAACCAGAATTGAAGTAGGATTCCTTGACTATGTAAAGAATAAATTGTCAAAATCCAGATCGATTTGAAGGAGGGATTGTCGATTTCTGTTCTGATTTAAAATAAGAGAAGCTCGGCTAGAGAAGAAGGAGAAGGAGAAGGAGTAACAGTTGTTTTAGAAATATGTTTGTTTCTTTTTTAGATTTAATCTTGGCCACTATTTGTCTTTTGTGAAAGTAAATCTTGACCACTCTTTGTGTGATGGTTGAAATCCACCCCTATTGTAATATAGATAATCATGGTTGACTTTTTAACTATTACCCCAAGCTAAATCAAAACCATTTGATCAAACAAATATTCCATCTGTCACATTTTAAACCAGACTTTTTATCATTTTTTTTCGTCTTATCTTTAATTGGAATTTCCAAAATAACAAAGAATCTTTACAATTACTCTCATTCATTATTTCTCCTACTTTACTTTTATATTTACAACACAAATCAACTTACTCCATCCTTTCCGATTTAATGTTTTTTAGTTTGGTTGACATGTAATTAAGAAAAAGTAAATGTTGTGAGTATATAAGTAAAGTAGAAGAGAGAAAGCGAGTAAGGAATTTTTATTGTGAGAATGACAAGTGAGTCTCATTTTCTATATATATATATAAATGCTCAAGTGATCTAAACACATTTTTCCTTCAAAATTATATCAGAATTTGAAAAGTCATTTTCATTACTTCTCATACATTTAATAATTACACTATTTTTTAACCATAATTATTACACTATTAAAAAGAGATATTTGCTAAATAAAAATTGTACAAGTTTATCATAGCATTTTATATCTTTTATGAATTATCATAAGAAATCTTGTAAAAAATAAATAAATTGTTGCAATTTTAATTTTCTTCCAGTTAGTCATTAAAAATAACTTATAAAAGTGCACTTACTCCCTCTAAATATTATCCAATTTATAGTGCTCTTTCAAAAATAAAATATTATTAGATTTTTTATTCTTTAACCAATGGAAAAGGTTATTAAAAGACAAAATATTAAAATTATTGATTTAGCTCATTTACAAAATTCTAAACACAAAATTCTAAACGATGTTGAGTCAGCTCTAATAAAATTTATTTTTTTAAAAAGAATGGAGTATATCTTTTAATTTCTAACTAAGACTAACATTATATGAAATTTGATTATAGTATTTTCAAATAAATATAAATTATAATTATAAATTAAATGATAAATATTTTAATATTCATAAATATGAGTAACATGTTATAAAACTTAACTATATTTAAAAAAAATGTTAATGCATAGAATTATAAAATTAACTTTTAGTTAGTAGTATGATTAGTATTTTCTATTTCAATATTCATGGGTATAATTACTTAATAAAATATTTTTATTATTTATTTATTTAGTTAGTTAGTTCTTTAAAGCACAAATTTATCAAATAATGTTCTTCTTTTAAAAGACAATATTTGTAAAAAATAGGTGATCAAGTGATGTTAATGTCACTTCCTTTATAAACATTTTAAAACTTTGATACATGGTATTGATATTGAAAATAAAGGTGAATATTTCACTAATAATTTTGTATTTTAATAAATATTTCAATATGTACAATTCAATTTGTTAGTTATATGTGTAATATTATTGGATTAATACAATGATATATTTTTGTTGAAATAAATATCTTTAAAATTATATTTTCTTAAATTATTATTATTTTTATATCTTTTTAGTTAATTTTTAAAATTTATTTATCCGTGCGTTTAACGCAAGGGTGTAAAACTAGTTTATTTTAAGTAATAAAGCAACTAACAACTTTAAAATGGACAGATTGAAAAGAAAAGTAAGAATCTTAAACCGAGACGGAGAAGGTACTATTCTTCCCACTTATTCTCTTTCTTATTTTTTTCTCATATTCATAACACTTTTTTTTTTTTAAATATCGTATTAAAAAAGTTAGTACAATTTAAAATGAAACGGAATAAATAAAATACTAAAGAAAGCGGCAATAAAAATTAAAAAAAAAAAAAAAGCATTGTAGTTCACCAACTTTATCTCTAATTGTTTATTTTATTCCTGTTTTAGGGTAGAATAAAAAACAGAAAATTTTGGGGGAAACCTGTTTCTCCATAAGTTATAAAAAGTCTTGTTTTTAAATATATCAACTTGGTGTTTTAAAACCTAAACTCACTGTTTTAAAGTGGACTTTTTATAACTTATGGAGAAACAGATTTCCCCTAAAACCTACTCATAAAAAATTACAGTAGATCCTTTTCCTTCCAAATACATTTCTCAAATTATTCTTATCTTCTCCCTACTCTTTGATTCTTGATTTAAGGCAACTAAGCCTCCATGGTTTTATCAAAATCAACTTATTTTTCAATTGTTTTTAAAATATGTTAAAATGAAAAGCCCCACATGTTAGTGGCGGTCTAGAATGCTATGACATCGGAGCACAATTTATAAAAGGGCTCGTTGGGTAGCCCGTTAGGATTAACTCGCATTAATAGGGAAGAGGTTATTAATTCAGGGATTAATAATATCATCCTTTTTTTTAGGATAAATAAGAAGGGGATAAGAGGTGTTTAGATGCTTATCTGGATTGTATTTTGGATAATTACTACGGTTGCATTTAATCTACCAAACATATTTTTATTCGACTAATAATCCTATCCAGTCATTTATCGATCTACCAAACGGCCCCTAAAAGTTCAAACTATTTTTATTTTCAATCGCGACTAGATTATAATACATAAATTAATTATAAACATCTGCTAATATTTAATCTACCATTTTCTTATTATTGTTTACTTGAAAATAATAAGCTTTTATCATGAAGGAATAAAAAAGTTTTAGTGATGACATCATTTTAGTAAGCATTTCTTGAAATTAATCTTGTAATTTATTTTTTATATGTTTCAAACTTACTTATTTTTACAAACAATAAACGATGAAAAAACTAATAGATAATAAATAAAATTTATTTATATTAGTTAAAGTAATGCGCGAAAGAATCTAAAACTAAGAATATTTAAAAAGAAAAAACCATTTGTCATAATAAAGGTCAAATTTTGGACCTGGATAACAAATAAAAACTATTTATGATATAATGATAAAAGAATTTAAGTACATTTTTGAAAGAAAAAGATCATTTCTCATAATAAAGGCTAAAAAAATTGAAAATTTGTGTAGCTATTATAGGATCAGAAACCTAGTCCTTAATGATAAACTCCAACAACTTATCAACTGAACTAGCCAGAAGACATGTCAACAACAAATGTAAAAATTAATTAATCTTATATGTGAGTTTACTTAGCAAATAGTGCAATTTTTTATTTTTTTTATTAGAAATAGAATTTGATCGGGTGCATTTGCAGTCACACCTCCTACACTAAATTCGTTCGTGCCACGTTTTATGCACTTGCAAACACAAAACTAATAAATATATTATTATAATTAAAATATTATCTATTTAATTCCTAAATATGTGAATAAATTAGCAATGGGGTCCAATTAGCATTTTCTTTTGGGAGGTGATTGTGCACCATCAAGTGTTTCCTAACTTTCTGCAATACCTATCTAAATTTTCTAATAAATAAATAATGGCAATTCTATTTTAAAGAAAAAGTGACTTCCACTTGCAAACTTAGGCTTTTCCCATAGATTAATAGATTAAGATGTTCACCTATCTTCCCATGATGGATTTAGTTGCAAAATAATACTCCCTCCGTCCCCTATTATCTTACCCATTTTACTATTTTGAACGTCCCACTTTAAAGTCACACTTTTCTAGAAATGAAACTTTTTAATACTTCTTTATTCATGGGACCCACTTGTCATACTCACAACAACTATCCACTTACTATTCTCTACCCCACTTTCTCTCTCTTACTCACTCACAACTCCTACTTTAATAACATTATTCCTTATTTTTCGTTCTTAACAGTAAATGAGTAAGGTAATATGAGACGGAGGGAGTATGCCAATCTTTTAAGTGAAACCAGCTACCAATTCAAGCTATAGATATACTCCCTCTATCCACGTCTTGATGTGCCCACAACAAAATATTATGCCCCATAAGTGTTTACCCGATCCAAGTTTGAATATGATCAATATGGGCCCCTATTTCATGAGGATCTCGTCAAAGTTTGGTTTTCGTACGATGGTTCTAGCCAAAGTTATGTTTATAGTTATGGTTATTGTTCCGGTTGTCGCCAAAGTTATAGTTATGGCTTGGTTCTCGCATGTTGCATGCTATACGTCACATGGAGCATGATTTATGTTATATGTTATACGTCGCATGGCCCATGATTTATGTTATATGTTATATGTCGCATGTCGCATGATTTATGTTATGTGTTATATGTCGCATGTCGCATGATTTATGTTATGTGTTATATGTTATATGTCACATCTCGCATCTTGGTTCTCTCAGCATGTTGATGTCTCCAGATGAGGACCATGCCACTTGGCACTTGTCAAGTTTCTGGCCTTGACTGTATCCAAACGAAATATTTTGTTAAGATATCCCTCCGTTGTCGGCGTGACACGTGTAAAGTAAAGTTAAGATGATGATGACGTCACTCTTGGCTATATATATACTCCCTCCATCCATTTGCAAGGTAAGTGATGAGTTATAAGCTTTCTCTTTTCTCTCTCTCTCTAGAAATGTTTTAAGATTATGTCAATATATGTTATGTTATGAATCGGATTGATGATTCTCACGTCGGAGGGTTTTGGGGGGAAAGGCCCCCCACCCATAACGGTGTCTTGTCTTGTAGGTCCCACTTTACATCTGACCAAAGGAGCATTCATCCGGATCGTTCATCTTTGCCACCCCAGTCAGTCCTGTGCAAGCATTTTGGCATGGTATCATCAGTTAGTTTCGTTGCTGGACTTACATTTTTCGACGAGTCGTGCAGGATTAGAGGAGCCGAATGTATCAAGCTAGAATACGGTGGGGGGATGGCAACGGATGGACTGAGCAGCCGAAGTTAGCCGAAATTGGGAGTCTACATTTTCCGTTTTTTCGGGGCAGAGAAACTGAGATTGAAGCTGGTAGCTTCACATGAAGAAGAGGAAAGAGAAAAAGAGGAGGAAGGGCAGATCTGGGAATAAGACCGTCACCGGAGAAGAAGAGCCGTTCACCGGAAAGCTAAAGGGAAGGGCAGAGAGAGAAAGTAAACATTTGTGAACAGTAGATCGGAGAGACGTGTTGACTGGAGAGTAACATTATCCAACACGTGTCAATTGGATAGCAACAATATTCAGCATGTGTCAACTGGTCCAGATCGTAGCAGTTCATCTCGCATCTTGCCAAGTTCAGTTCATCGCGCCAATTTAGTCCATCGTCTCGCCAGATCGGTTAAGTCGCAATCAAGTTAAATCGCAAAAAGAAAAGGAAATAGAAAAGTAATGTAGCAAAGTAATCTCGCAAAGCAATGTCGCAATTAAATCGCAAGGGAGTGAAACCACAAAATGAAATCGGAAATTGTTGAAATGGTGGAATGGGCGAGAAAAAGGGAAATCGCAAAATTTAAGTCGCATAAGAAAGAAAAGAAACTTACCAGTCAGCTCGTTGGCCGAAATTCATGAAGACATAGGACGGCGAAAACCGCCAGTTGGGAATCGCAAAGGGACAGATAGGCACCAGCAGACTTGAAGGCGGAAACGAGGTTAAGGGGGTCATCGTCGACCAAGGGGAATTTTGTCGCGGAGAGCAGGGAGGTCGCTGGGAGCAAGAAAGTTATCGCCAGGCGGGGTTCTCGCCGTAAAATCAAAGAAAGAAATCGCCAAAGATGTTGCCATTAGTCTCCAACCTGGAAGTCGCATGTGTCTATTTCAAGGGAAGTAAGTAAGGAGGGGTAAGTAGGACGGATCAGAGGAAGAAAATGTGAAAACGTAAGTTTTGTGGGAACATATTCATGTTTCCTTATTTCAAAAGACTTCTATATGGTAAGAAGATTTTGGGACTTTCATGGAAGATTTATCATTGTCCTACTTTGACTAGGAGATTGTAAATATGTAAATATCTTTTATTTATGTACATAGTTTTATATTAGGACTAACCCACTAATATTTTATTTCTTTGTGAGTGTGCTTCATGTTTTCATATAGGAAAATAGATCTCACAAAGGAAAAGGTCGATTACTTGAAGATCTTCTCCATGGTGCAGTATAAATACAAGGCATTCAGCACAAGAGAAGCTACGGATTTTTAGAGAGAAAAATTACTTATTCTTCATAGTTTTCGACATTGTGTATTTAGGTTGTGAGTGAAGGTTGTGCCTTACATCCGTAACTCACATCTAGGTTTTCATAGAGTTCTCTTGTTTTACTTCTGACTAGAATAGATCCTACTTGGGAAAGGGGAGTTGTTCTTGTCGTAGAAGGTGATTAGAACTCGTTTAGTATTTTCATATTTTAGTTTTTCACTTATTTGTTTTTGTAAGCAACAAAAGTTTTTATAGTGAAAAGTTTTTGGGCGTAAGCCTAGTTTGCTGATCACATTGATCAGTAAGCGTAAATAATTCTTGAGTTATTGCTATTAATTTGTTTTATTCCGCTGCATTATCTGTGGATGTGTGGACAGTTGTGAGACACATCTGTACTCACATCCGTTGTCTGTTGTGTGATTAAAGTTTCCTAGCTACACGAAACTTTCAATTGGTATCAAAGCCAACTCTCGATATATTACTGAGTGTTGATCCAGAAAGTGTAGTCATTATGGAATGCCAAAATCACCAAAACAGACCTCCTGTCTTGGATGGCACCAATTATTCTCTTTGGAAGTCTAAGATGCGAAATTACATCAAAAGTATTGATGAAAGGGCTTGGATGTGTATCCTTGTTGCATGGCAACCTCCTACTGTGGAGAAGAAGCCTACATCTGGTGTTGGTGAGTCTATTTTCGAAAGAAAAACTGAAGATCAATGGACTCTTGAAGAAATACAAGCTTTAAATTATAATTCAAAAGCTATGGGTGCTATTTTCAGCCATATTTCTGGGAATATGTACAAGCTTATAACTAATGAGAGTATAGCCAAAGCTGCTTGGGATATTCTGCAAACTCAATGTGAGGGAGCACCAAGTGTAAAAGCTACAAGGCTTAGAATTTTAATGGATAGGTTTGAGTTACTTCGAATGGAAGAAACTGAGGACATTGTGTCATATGCTGCTAAGATTCATGAGATTTCGAATGAGTGCACAAGTCTAGGAGAATCAATCTCCAATGCAAGACTTGTAAGTAAGATTTTAAGGACCTTACCTGAGAGGTTTAACATAAAAGTGGCTGTGATTGAGGAAACAAAAGACACAAGTACTGTAGGTCTAGACACAATCGTAGGAATCTTGACTGTGTTTGAGCTAAATCTTGAAGCTCAGAAAAAGAACAAAACACACAGTCTTGCTCTCAAAAGTGCTGCTGCACTTCCAAAAGAGCTTGTGGAATTATCCTCTGAGATTGACAAGTCAAATCTTGAAGAAGAGGATGTAGCTCTTATTTCAAAGAAATTCAGTTCAATACTGAAAAATAAAAGGATAAGTAAATTTCCTAACAAACCTACTCTCAGTGCTCCTGAAAAACCAAAACCTAGCACTGACACTGGATTCAAGAAACCAAGCTTTGAAAATAAAAATCATCTGAGTCTGTCCAATGTAGGGCATGTCGTGGCTTTGGTCATTATGCCAATGAGTGTGCTAACACACTTAAAAAGAAGAGAATGAGCTTAACTGCTACCCTTAGTGACAGTGAGGATGAAGAAGAAGAAGTGGCTAACATGTCTATCATAAACTGCCATTCTGTGTTTAATGCCTTTTCTGCAGATATAGAAGAAGATGCTCCTGAAAACTCCTTGGATGTGGTCTCAGTTGTGAACACATCTGGTGTCACATCTGACCTGATGCTGAATTATTTCTCTGTAAAAGGAGATTCAGATGATGAAGATGAAGATAGGGACATTCCCTATGAGGAACTTTTTGCCACATACAAGGAGCTGCATACAGATTGGATGAAAAGATTGGACAAGATTGAGGTACTTGTTAAGGTAAATAAATCTCTTTCTGATAAACTGGCTGCTTGTGAAAATGAAAAAGCTGTTCTTTCAAAGGAAAATGATGCTCAAAAAGATACTATCGCAAGACTTGAAGTCCTTGTGACCAAAAGAGAAGTTGACCTTGAAAAATTCAAGCATGAATGTGAAAAAGCTGAAAATACTTTTACTAAGTTAAATAAAAGTAAGATGAAAATGGAAGAAGCTTTTTCTATAGGTCAACGTGACAAAACTGGTTTGGGTTTTGAAAATAATTTTGTAAAGGAGGGATTTGAGGCTTCTACCTCAAAAAGTGTGAAAAAAATAAGTTTTTAAAGAAAAAATCATTTTGAGTGAGAAAAGACCTAGGAAGAGGCACTACATCTGCCATTACTGCCTAGCTCCTGGTCACATTAGGCCCTTCTGTTACAAACTCAAGGCTGATAAAAAATCTGGTCACTTCAATCAGCCTCAGATGTGTGAGAAGATATATGCACATTCGAACACACATCCCGGTAATCTGAGACCTCTGCAACCCAAAAAGAAAACTGTAAAACAGTGGGTGGCCAAACCAATTGCCACCTGCAATGTTGTTTACTCTTCCCTCAAGAGTACTGTCTCTGGCTTTTGGTATTTTGATAGTGGGTGCTCTAGGCACATGACTGAAAACCAAGCTGTCCTTCTAGATTATGAAGTGATTAATGGAGGGAAAGTAAATTTTGGTAGAGGTGCTCAAGGAAAGATTGTTGGGAAAGGAACCCTAGATGTTAAGGGTCTCCCAAAATTGCACAATGTGTACCATGTGGAAGGCTTGAAAGCCAACCTAATAAGCATCAGTCAACTGTGTGATGATGATCTTTATGTGAAGTTTGATAAGCACTTGTGTGAAGTGTTTGATAAGGATAATACCTGTGTGTTTACTGGTCCTAGATCTGCTGACAATTGTTACCAATTTGGTAACAATCTCTCTTGCCTAAGCTCAAAAGCTAATGATGTCAATCTGTGGCACAAAAAATTAGGGCATGCTAGCTGTAGAACTCTGGAAGAAATTTAAAGGTTTGAAGCCATTAAAGGCCTCCCTAAACTGAACTTCAAGAACCCTGATGTCTGTGGTTCATGTCAAAAGGGAAAACAAACAAAAGCATCACATAAAAAGATCCAATAATGCTCCACTTCTAGGTGTTTGGAGATGATTCATACTGACTTAATGGGACCTATTGAAGTAGAAAGCTTTGGTAGGAAAAAGTATGTATTTGTGTGTGTTGATGATTATTCTAGGTACACTTGGATAATGTTCTTAAGAGAGAAATCTGAAACCATTGGTGAATTCTAAAATTGGTACAAAAGGGTTAGAAACCTTTATGGTCTTAAGACTGTGAGAATTAGGTCTGACCATGGTACTGAATATGAGAATCAAATGTTCACTAATTTTTGCAATTCTAAGGGAATCACTCATGAGTTTTCTGCACCAATCACCCCACAGCAAAATGGAATTGCAGAAAGAAAGAATAGAACTTTGCAAGAAATGGCTAGGGTTATGTTAAGTTCTAAAAACCTGTCCAAGAAATTTTAGGCAGAAGCTTTGAACACTGCTTGTCACATTGGCAATAGGGTGTTTCTAAGGATTGGTAGCACTGTCACTCCATACCAAATCCTCCTTGGAAATAAGCCAACTGTGAAATATTTTCATGTGTTTGGATGTGTTTGTTACATTCTTAATGATAGAGAATATCTGTCTAAGTTTGATTCAAAGAGTGACAAAGCAATTTTCATGGGCTATTCCACTAATAGTAGAGCTTACAGAGTTTTTAATCTCAAAACTAAGACCATTATAGAATCTTCTAATGTTATTTTTGATGACTCACTTGATCTTAACCTCAAGACTGCTAAGGATGATGTTTCAGGTTGCTTACTAGACTGGAAAGATACAGAAACAGGTGCTGGAGAACCAACAGATGCTGCCAGTGCTGAAAAACCAGCTGAACCTGATAAGGATGTAACCAAGGATGTGGACACATCTGCTTCCACATCTGAACCCACATCTGCTCCCACATCCACTCAAAATCCTGTAACTGGGGATAGTTCCTCTGATTCTGATCAGGATGATGATTCAGAAGGTAATGTGGATGGGTGTGTGAATAGATCAAAGGATATTCCTTCAAAAATCCAGAAAAACCACCCCACTTCACAAGTTGTGGGAGATGTACATGCTCAAGTGAGAACTAGACAAAAGGACAAAGTGGACTATAGAAAGATGGCTGGTTTGTGGAGTTGCTCTTCAGCATACTTCCAGGTAAGCTTTTGTTGTTTTGTTTTAAAGATTGAACCTAAGAACATTGTTGAAGCATTGAAAGATGCTGACTGGATTCTTGCTATGCAAGATGAATTGATTCAATTTGAAAAGAATGAGGTGTGGACTCTTGTTCCTAGACCCTCACATGGTAATGTCATAGGAACCAAATGGATTTTCAAGAACAAAACTGATGAGCAAGGTGTAGTCATTAGAAATAAAGCTAGGTTAGTTGCTCAAGGTTATACTCAAATTGAGGGAATTGATTTTGAGGAGACATTTGCTCCTGTTGCAAGGATTGAGTCCATTAGGCTTCTGTTAGCCATTGCTTGTTATCTCAAGATTACTCTTCATCAAATGGATGTTAAGAGTGCTTTTCTAAATGGGATATTAAATGAGGAAGCCTATATTGAACAACCTAAAGGATTTGTGGACTCCAATTATCCTAATCATGTGTATAAGCTAAAGAAGGCTCTGTATGGGCTAAAGCAAGCCCCTAGAGCTTGATATGGTAGGTTGACTGACCATTTGCTTCACCTAGGATTCAAGAGAGGTGAGGTTGACAAAACATTGTTTGTGAGGAAAAATAAAAAGGAGATTCTTGTGGCACAAATCTATGTGGATGATATTGTAGTTTGGTCAAATTCTGACCCTATGCTAGCTGAATTTGTGGATAGCATGACTTCCACATTTGAGATGAGTATGGTAGGTGAGTTGAACTTTTTCTTAGGCTTACAGATTAAGCAATTCAAAGATGGCATGTTCATCTCACAGTCTAAGTATGCCAAGAATCTTGTGAAAAAGTTTAAGCTTGAACACTCTTCACATCAAAGAACCCCAATGGGATCTTCCCAAAAGCTAAGTCATGATTCAGATGGTGAGAGTGTTGATCAAACCCTTTACAGAAGTATGATAGGGAGTTTGCTTTACCTCACTGCAAGTAGACCTGACATTATGTATAGTGTGTGTCTCTGTGCTAGATACCAAGCCAACTCTAAGGTGTCCCATCTGAAAGCCTTGAAAAGGATCATTAGATATGTGAGTGGGACTGTGAACCTAGGACTGCATTACTCCAAAGAAACAAACACCAATTTGGTTGGGTACACTGATTCTGATTGGGCTGGAAATAGTAATTATAGAAAGAGTACCACAGGTGGATGTTTTTATCTAGGAAATAACCTTGTGTCTTGGTATAGTAGAAAGCAGAATTGTGTGTCCTTATCCACTGTTGAGGCTGAATATGTTGCCCTTGGGAGTTGCTGCACACAACTGCTTTGGATGAATCAAATGTTGAAAGATTATGGATTGAATAGCAAAGTTTTGACTGCTTTTTATGATAACAAAAGTGTCTTGGATATATCTAAAAATCCTGTCCAACATTCTAGAACAAAGCACATTGATATTAGACATCATTTCATTAGAGATCTTGTAGAACAAAAAGCTGTGTGTCTGGAATTTGTTGGGACTGAAAATCAATTGGCTGATATATTTACAAAGGCATTAGATTTGGAGAGATTTTCCTCCTTGAGGAAGTCTCTTGGTTTGTGTGATATCTAAGATTGTAAGCACAAATGTGTCTCACATCCTCTAACACATCTGTATATTAGATTAACTGAAAAAAATTATAAAAATAAAAAATCAAAAAAATATCATGCATTAGCACGAAATTTCTCAGTGCGATCACTTGTGAGTCTTCATCTTTGACATTATTTTTGATCACTTAATTGTGAGTACTTCCTGTTCATGTCATCTTTTGGTGACTTGATATAACCTTCCTAGGTATCTCACAGTGGGTGCTTTAAAAGAAAAATTATATGTGAGAAACAGCTGCTTCACCCTTAGTATGAAGCCAGACCATTGTGATCAAGTGATTTTCATAAGAAAACTTGAAATCAAACTTGACAAGATCATTGGGAAAAAGGGCTATCTTTGGGATCAAGTAAAGTGAAAGCTACCCACAATGCAAAAATCCACAACAACAAAAAATATGGTGGATGCATCCTAGAGACTGTGCAGATTGGATTATTGCTCATTGACTTTTTGTGATCTAAATGTGTCCCCATATGTGACTCACATCCTATGCCACATCCATAAGCTGAGAATATTTCCATCACTTGTGTGTTTGCATCATGCTATGCATACTGCATTTTTAGGACATATAGGAGCTTTGTAAATATACTAGTTAATTAATTTTCTTTCTTAATTCATTCCTTGATTTTATAGGTTTTTTATCTCCAATATCTTTCATGAAAGAAAAAGGTGTGTATCAATCCTTGTTTGAAAAGGTTGGAAAATTCGATTGGGATTCTGTTTTTTAATAAAGATATGGCTGAATTATTTTTGTTTCCATAAAAATCTATCAAAATCTTGTTTTTATTTTGATCCCATATTTCTTAGAAGGTGGTTGTGTGTGGTAATCTCAAAGGTTTCTAGTCGTTGGAGGACTCCTAAGGAATTTAGGTTGTGTGAGACCTTTTTGGAGAAGGATTCCAAGTTTCAGTTGGAAAGGGGGAGCTGTGAGTATTTATGAGACCTCACATCCGTTCCATCCCCCATAAACCCTTGCTAAAACCTCTTGTTCTTCCTTCTTTTTGCACACAATCTCACACTCCTTGCATTAAATCCCCTTCCACTGTTCAACCTAACACCAATCTTCTGTTTAAATGGCCGATCACTCCAACATTCGTGAAGAAGACGTTCTTGACATTGTCCCAATTTCTGTAGCTAAAGGAGAAGCCTCCATTGTCGTCAATCCTGTTATTTCAAAATTCCTTACTGAATTTGCCTCCCCTTCATCATCAACTGAACCAATCATGGAAGCTCCCTCCTCTAAATCTCCTATATTGGAACCCTTGTCTGTTCCAACCGCTGTTGAAAACCCTAATGCTCCAACCTCTCCGGTGATTCCACCATCGGTTGTCGCCCCTGTTTCTACTCCTATAGAACCTTCTTCAACCAAGAAGAGGAAGCTTACTCCTGCTAAAGCCCAGAGCCATGCTGCGATTCCTGTGCCCCAACGTAATTTACGTCGATCGCATAGGGTTAGAAAATTGTCAGAAGATGACAAGCTGAAGAACTTGAAGAAACCAGGTGGGAAGCCCTCTACTGCCATCACTCTTAAAGAAGAAGAAGAAGAAGAAGAAGAAGAAGAAGAAGAAGAAGAAGAAGAAGAAGAAGAAGAAGAAGAAGAAGAAGAAGAAGAAGAAGAAGAAGAGGTAATTGCTCCTCTTGTTAGGTCTAGGGCTCAAACTGCAATTCCTCCTCCCTCAGTCGTTGCTGCCCCTATTATCTCTCCTTCTGATACTGTTCCCCATGTTGAACCCATTGATCCTGTTCCATCACCACCTATTGAGCCATCTGATCATATTATCTCCAATCCTACTCCTACTCCTGTGGTTGATGCTTCTATTCCTATTGTTGATACTCCTGCCCCTGAAGCCTCAAATCCTGTTGAAGACTTTATTGTTTTTAGTGATGAAGAGCCTTTGGCCAATATTTTGATGGATTTGAGAGGGAAGAAAAAGGTCTCTGCTACTGACCTAGAGCCCCTTGAAGAAGAAGCCTATGAATCTGAGTCTAGCTATGACAGTGATGATACAGCCTCAGATGTCAACTACACGCTAGGGAAAGATGATCTTGAACAAGAGAAAGAGGACCAAGAAAGGGATACCTCTTCTGGTGAAGAGACAAAGATAGAATCTGTTCAAGAGCAAGCTCCTGCAAAGGATGTGTCTGCAGATGTGCACACATCCAGACGCACATCCACCAGAAAGAAGGCTGATAAGGGTAATTCTTCAACTCTTTCCATTTTTTCTGCCCCTAAACCCTTTTCTAAGAAATTCTTGACCAAGAATGCCTCTGATAGGTTTGGCCTAATTTCTTCTAAGGCCTTTATTTTGGAGATGAAAAGAGATAGGGAAACTTTTTTCAAATTGGGAATGGATAATTTTTTTGAAGAGAGAGACATGTTTTTAACTATTGATCACCCTCTCCCTTTCTATCCTAAGATGGTGTATGAATTTTATGCCAATCTGACTAAGGGACTAGATAGATGCTACTCTCCCCTTTCTGTCTATGTTAGAGGAAAGTTTGTCCCATTTTCCCCTGATGTGATCAATGATTTTCTTGGCTTATATAATACCTTGGATGAGTTAGTTACTATTTCTGATGATGATCTTGTGTCTGCCATCACTCATGGCAAGATAACCTCATGGCCTGTGAAGCCAAAAGATTTGGGTAGTGGCTCTTTATCCTCTCTTTACTGTTTCCTTCATTCCATTCTAGTTGCCAACCTTTGCCCCTCAAACAACAAGACTTCTGTAACTAGGGTGCAAGCTGATCTTCTTTATAGGTTGGGCATTAAGAGAAATATCAATTTTGGAGATTTTATCTTTAGAAAAATCTGTGCTTATGGAGAGTCACCCTCTAAGAAGTGGTCTTTACCCTATCCCTCTCTAATCTCTCAAATTCTGATTGCCAATGGTATTAAGGCGGAGAAAAATGAAGAAAAGGTTGAAAAATTTGAGTTGTTTAAGGAATCCAAAACCCTTCTAGACCCTAAGCAAAGACATGTTGATCTCCCTTTGGGTGCTGTACCTGAACTTGCTATGCCAGATGTGGACACAGCTGAACCCACATCTGAAGATCCTTTTGAAGCTCAAATGAAGGATTTGGATGCTGAGATTGCAATTGCTGAAGCTCAAGTTCAAACCTCCATTGCTCATGCCAATAATCTTAAAGCCCTTAAGGATAGACTTCTCAGGTGGCATGCTAAACTTTCTAGTCAAAAAGGGGGAGAATCAAGCTGTGCACTGCTCTTTTATACGGAAATAAAAAATGGGATCTTTCTTTGTCTCTATTTGGCTAAAAGCACTGGGAACTTTAATTTAGGGGGAAAAAGTTTTTTGTTTTTGCTCTGAATGGTTGTGAAGACAATTTTTAATTTCTGTTTTAGTTTTTAGTTTTTAAAACAATGGGTTGGAATAGCTTTAATTAGGATATTGCTGAATGGTTGTTTTGTTTTAGTTTTTAATGAACTGCTAGTATTCTTCTCTAACTTGGTTTATGCAGTTTTTATGTGTGGATGTGTATACACATCTGGACACACATTCATTCAGGGGGAGTTATGTTTATATCTGTTTTTGTGGTCATAAATTGTGTTTATCATAAATCTTTGGTTTTGACCAGAAAGTCCAAAATAGGGGGAGATTGAAAACGTAAGTTTTGTGGAAACATATTCATGTTTCCTTATTTCAAAAGACTTCTATATGGTAAGAAGATTTTGGACTTTCATGGAAGATTTATCATTGTCCTACTTTGACTAGGAGGTTGTAAATATGTAAATATCTTTTATTTATGTACATAGTTTTATACTAGGACTAACCCACTAATATTCTATTTCTTTGTGAGTGTGTTTCATGTTTTCATATAGGAAAAGAGATCTCACAAAGGAAGAGGTCGATTACTTGAAGATCTTCTCCATGGTGCAGTATAAATACAAGGCATTCAGCACAAGAGAAGCTACGGATTTTTAGAGAGAAAAATTACTTATTCTTCATAGTTTTCGACATTGTGTATTTAGGTTGTGAGTGAAGGTTGTGCCTTACATCCGTAACTCACATCTAGGTTTTCATAGAGTTCTCTTGTTTTACTTCTGACTAGAATAGATCCTACTTGGGAAAGGGGAGTTGTTCTTGTCGTAGAAGGTGATTAGAACTCGTTTAGTATTTTCATATTTTAGTTTTTCACTTATTTGTTTTTGTAAGCAACAAAAGTTTTTATAGTGAAAAGTTTTTGGGCGTAAGCCTAGTTTGCTGATCACATTGATCAGTAAGCGTAAATAATTCTTGAGTTATTGCTATTAATTTGTTTTATTCCGCTGCATTATCTGTGGATGTGTGGACAGTTGTGAGACACATCTGTACTCACATCCGTTGTCTGTTGTGTGATTAAAGTTTCCTAGCTACACGAAACTTTCAAAATGGAAAGGAAAAGCTCAGTTCAATTTTTTCCTTGGAAAATGGGGTGGAAGCAATTCATTGATGTAAACTGAAGTGAGCAAAAGCCAAAGGATGATTCTCAGCCACACAACTCAGAATGAGAAGGATATATCTCTTTCTGTTATGTGTGCCGGTTTTGTTAATTTTGATGGCCTTTTCAGCTAACGACCGTTAAAATCTCCGTTAAAATTTCAACGGAATTCGTCAGATTTCCATCAAGTCGCTTCTTTCCATCTTTGCCATTTATAATGAATAAATGCTTAACAGTACATGCTTAGTAAATTGATGACTAGTATACGCAAATGCATTTTTAATAAAGATATGAATATATTTTGAATATGTTTATCATGTTAAGTGGACGCTTTCACTTAATATTACTTGAGCGATATTAAAGCTTGTGATCAATTTCTAAGAGTCATTAGGTGGAAAATATGCCGTGCTATTTGCGCTAGTTATTAGATGGAAAGGAAAGGAAAGTGAAACACGAAGAAAATAGTATGCAAATAAATTTGTTGTGTGAGATCCACTCTCGTTGTTCATATATGAAGTAATGTTTTAAAAATTAGTGATAGTCCTTTGACTTATCATAAGATTAATATGTCATCCCACCTATTGATCCGAAAACATACCCGATAAACTCATTGACTTAGTACAGTCAGAAGTACCCTTTTACTGTGTCTATTTGATGAAATGTACCAATTTAGCTAGAAAGAATTTGCTAGTCGCCTCAAATTATAAATGAAAATTTTGGTTATTAGGAAAGAGCAGGTTGCATGTCTAGTTGGATGCCTTTTAAATATGTCACGGTATAACTGCTTGAAAGAAGATTTGTGAAATTAGTTGACTTAATTAGAGGAATTCACAGCTTGCTTATTTCTGTCTGTGCAAACTAAAGTAAATGATATTAAACATGAATAGTTATGCCTTCCTTGGGCATTGAAAAACATGTTTTGTCAAAATGATTGTAGTTTAAATGTAGTTGTACATGTTTGTATGCTTATAGAAAGAAAATATTCGATAAAGTAAAATATGTGAGTTTTATGCTATGTGTTTATGTCCAAAATTATATCAGAGTTATGGAAAGTTATGCTAATATACCGAATGGAAATGAAAGAATAACAATGTAGACTACATATTTGGGATCTTGAAATGACGAATAGTGAAAAGTGATAGTCATGATAATATGCTTGAAATGAATAAACTCAGTAAAATGTGAAAGATATTTGTGGTTCATTATTTCTCTCGTTTATATAATAGTTGCGTAATATTTGCTTGTTGTGTCAAATAAAAAGAAAGTGTTTACTAGATTTGCAAATGACTACCTCATGTCTTTTGTAGGTACTGTCCAAGTATGACAAAGTCGGCTAAGTTATTTTGCTTAGGATGATAAAACTCGAGTGTGCTCTCTCACATTTGGGCTCGCACCCGAACCCTTCCGAAAGGAGGGCTTGCATCCCGCCTTATGTGATAAAGTAGATAAAACCGCCCAGAAGTTGATAAAGTCGCCCCAAAGGCGATAAAGCCAGTCCCAAAGTTGATAAAGTGAAGGTTGCCGGCGATAAAGCCACCCCAAAGTTGATAAAGTAAAGGTTGCCGCGAGAAAGCTGCACCCAAAGTTGATAAAGTGAAGGTTGCCGCTGATAAAGCCGCCCCAAAGTTGATAAAGTGAAGGTTGCCCCTGATAAAGCCGCCCCAAAGTTGATAAAGTAAAGGTTGCCGCGATAAAAGGCTGCACCTAAAGTTGATAAAGTGAAGGTTGCGTGATAAAGCCGCCCCAGAAGTTGATAAAGTAAAGGTTACTGGCGAAAATTTGCACCCAAAGTTGATAAAGTGAAGGTTGCGTGATAAAGTCGCCCAAAGTTGATAAAGTGAAGGTTGCGTGATAAAGCGCCCCAAAGTTGATAAAGTAAAGGTTTCCGCGATAAAGTGCACCCAAAAGTTGATAAAGTGAAGGTTGCGCGATAAAGCCGCCCAAAGTTGATAAAGTAAAGGTTGCCTTGAGAAAGTTGCACCCAAAGTTGATAAAGTGAAGGTTGCCGGCGATAAAAGCGCCCCAAAGTTGATAAAGTGAAGGTTCTTGGCTGATAAAGCGCCCCCAAAGTTGATAAAGTAAAGGTTGCGCGAGAAAATTTGCAACAAAGTTGATAAAGTGAAGGTTGCCGCTGATAAAGCCGCCCCAAAGTTGATAAAGTGAAGGATGCCGCTGATAAAGCCGCCCCAAAGTTGATAAAGTGAAGGTTGCCGCTGATAAAGCCGCCCCAAAGTTGATAAAGTGAAGGTTGCCGCTGATAAAGCCGCCCCAAAGTTGATAAAGTAAAGGTTGCCATGAGAAAGAGCTGCGCTGATTTGATAAAGTGAAGGTTGCCGCTGATAAAGGCGCCCCAAAGTTTATAAAGTAAAGGTTGTCGCGAGAAAGCGCGAAAGTTGATAAAGTGAAGGTTGCGGCGATAAAGCCGCCCCAGAAAGTTGATAAAGTGAAGGTTGCCGTTGAGAAAAGGCTGCACGAAATTGATAAAGTGAAGGTTGCCGCCAAGAAAGCTGGATCAAAAGAAAGACATGCGCTTGTAGGGCCAGGCACAACGAGATCTGCCCTTGTAGGGCCAGACTCGGAGAGACGTGCGGTTGTAGGGCCAGGCTCAGAAAGACCTGCGCTTGTAGGGCCAGGCACAACGAGATCTGCGCTTGTAGGGCCAGACTCGGAGAGACCTGCGGTTGTAGGTCCAGGCTCAGAAAGACCTGCGCTTGTAGGGCCAGGCACAACGAGATCTGTGCTTGTAGGGCCAGACTCGGAGAGACCTGCGATTGTAGGGCTAGGCTCAGAAAGACCTGGGCTTGTAGGGCCAGGCACAACGAGATCTGCGCTTGTAGGGCCAGACTCGGAGAGACCTGCGCTTGTAGGGCCGGGCTCGAGAAAGACCTGCGCTTGTAGGGCCCGAAGCCTGACGAGATATGCGCTTGTAGGGCCGGACTCGGAGAGACTGCGCTTGTAGGGCCGGGCAGGAAGCAAAAGTCTGGCTTATAGGGCCGTACGCGAGGAAAGCAAAGTCTGGCATAAGGTCAGACACTGAAAGTCTAGGCTTTTTAACGGGCATAGAAAGTCCTGGCATAAGGTCAGGCACAGAAAGTCCCAGCTTTTTAACGGGCACAAAAAGTCCTGGCATAAGGTCAGGCACAGAAAAGTCCTGGCATAAGGTCAGGCACAAAAAGTCCTGGGTTTTTAACAGGCATAGAAAGACCTGGCTTAAAGGTGCCGGTACGAGAAAGTCTGGCTTTTAACAGGCATAGAAAAGACCTGGCTTAAAGTTGCCAGGCAAAAAGTTGAACAACATTGGAACTAGACAGTTTGGCCAAGTGGTCTAAGGCGCAAGATTTGGTTTAAGGCGGTTTGGGTTTTATTCGACATGCTCGAATGCAGTTTGTCAAGTGATGCGGTTTAGCATCAAGCAAGGTTTTGACTAGCGCGATTTTGATTAGTACGGTTTTGATTAGTGCGGTTTTGATAAGTGAGGTTTGGCCACACAGTTTAGTCCAAGTGAGGTTTGTCCGCGAGTTTTAGTCCAAGTGAGGTTTGGCCACGCGGTTTAGGCCAAGTGAGATTTGGCCGTGAGGTTTAGGCTAAGTAAGGTTTTGACCTTAGCATACAAGTAAGTCGCCACGAAGCTAAGCAAAGCTGAGAGGCGAGAAACATAGCTAAGGAGTAAGGCTGTCTAAAGACAACCCTCACTCTTTCGAAGGGAGTAGTATGTATATGGAGATAAAGGTCGTAAAGTGAATCTTTGATAAGCTATCGAAGCAAAAAGATGAAAATTCAAAGCAAGTTAAAGAAACTAAGGCAATATCATTAAAGTCAAAGTTAAGAAGCAAAGTCGCAAACCGCGACAACCAAAGTGCGAAAAGCGAAATTAAAAGACAGAAAAGTAAATTGTTGAAGTACAGACCCAAATTAAATGTAAAAATTATTTTCAAAAACACCAAATTGTCGAAATGAAAAATCGCCTAACTCAATCATCTCGCTTGGTAAAAGCTCGCCTTGAACCGAAAGATCGCTGGACAAAATGAAATGGGAAAGAGAAAATGCAAAAAGTTAAAATGAAATGAGAAGTCAGTAATAAAAAGTGTTGGAAGGATCAAGGAAACGGACCTATGTTCTGTACCAGGGAAATTGACTCGATATGATAAATCTCTATTTTGTTATGTATATTATTTTACTCCTCGACTCGATCATGAATAATCGAGCTAAGGAGTCGGGGGCTTCTGATGTGCCCATAACAAAATATTATGCCCCATAAGTGTTTACCCGGCCCAAGTTCGAATATGATCAATATGGGCCCCTATTTCATGAGGATCTCGTCAAAGTTTGGTTCTCATATGATGGTTCTAGCCAAAGTTATGTTTATATTTATGGTTATTGTTCCGGTTGTTGCCAAAGTTATAGTTATGGCTTGGTTCTCGCATGTTGCATGTTATACGTCGCATGGCACATGATTTATGTTATATGTTATACGTCGCATGGCGCATGATTTATGTTATATGTTATATGTCGCTTGGCGCATGATTTATGTTATATGTTAAATGTCGCATGGTGCATGATTTATGTTATATGTTATATGTCGCATGTCGCATGATTTATGTTTTGTGTTATATGTTATATGTCACATCTCGCATCTTGGTTCTCTCAGCATGTTGATGTCTCCAGGTGAGGACCATGCCACTTGTCAAGTTTCTGGCCTTGACCGTATTCAAACAAAATCTTTTGTTAAGATATCCCTCCGTTGTCGGCGTGACACGTGTAAAGTAAAGTTAAGATGACGATGACATCACTCTTGGCTATATATATACTCCCTCCATCCATTTGCAAGGTAAGTGATGAGTTATAAGCTTTCTCTTTTTTCTCTCTCTCTCTCTAGAAATGTTTTAATATTATATCAATATATGTTATGTTATGAATCGAATTGATGATTCTCACGCCGGAGGGTTTTGGGGGGAAAGGCCCCCCCACCCCTAACGGTGTCTTGTCTTGTAGATCCCACTTTACATCGGAGCCGAGGAGCATTCATCCGGATCGTTCATCTTTGCCACTCCGGTCAGTCCTGTGCAACCATTTTGGCATGTTAGCATCACGTCTCAAACCGAACTTTTTGTTATTTTCGTTCGTTCCATCTCAAATTGAATTATCTAAAATGACAAAGTTTTATACTTTTATATTCAATAAGATTCACTTGTCATATTCACAACAACAAACTATTACTCCCACTTATTTTCTTTCCTATTTTACTACTCATACTTACAACACCTCATTACACTAATTCTCTCTCCAAATTTTTCTTAAATGTTAGCCCGAAATGTTAGTCTAATTTAAGATGGGATGTAGAGAGTACTACTGTATTATTTTATTTTACTTGTCATATTTACAATAATAATTTACCTACTATTACTTCAACTTATTCTCTCTTATATTTTACTTTTCATAGTCATAACACTTTTTCCCACTATTTTTTTTCCTAATTTTTCTTAAATATGATAGCTTGAAATATTAATACTCCCTCCTCCTTGAAAGATTGTCCATTTCTTTATTTTGACTTGTCTAAAAAAGTATGTTCCATTACTAAACTTAGACATAAATGTTAGTGCAAATCTATTAAGGTACAAGAAGGTGAAACTCTTCTTTAATAATTGCAAAATGTACAGCAGGATAATCTTTTAGGGACGGAGGGAGTCTATAGTATAAATCACACCTCCACTATCTACGGGGTACTATGAAACAGTTATCTATGAATTTCTCATTTTGCCCTCATACATTTGTCCCTTTCCCATTTTGCCCTTAAATTTTTTTTTTAATTAATTTTTTTAATTAAAAAAAAAAAAAAAAAACACACACATATCGTTGAACACGACCATGTACTAGTATGATTTAAATTTAAGATGTGTCGGATAGAGTATTACTTGTATTAGTTTCTTTTACTGTTCTCCCCCTTCCATTTTCCCTTTCTTTCAGTGCAGTCCGTTATTTTCTCTATCTATATCTACCTTACTTTAGTACTATTTACATAATACTCCCTCCGTCCCATTAATAACTTCACCTTTTACCAATAACTTTTACCCAAAATGGAGTATATACAAAAGTAAACTAAGAATCCAAACAAGATCTTAAATACCCAAAATGAATTTACCCAAAATGGAGTATATACAAAAGTAAACTAAGAATCCAAACAAGATCTTAAAGGCCAATCAATAATCTTTACGTTGCCTTTTTTTTTTTTCTCTTTTTTTTTTAAACGTTTGTGTCGTGTCAGATTCATATCAACATTATGTCAATATTGACGAATTTAATAAAATATCAGTTATGTCGATCTCGAACTTTTGCCCATTTTCTTGAAAATGTGAAACATTGATAGGGAACAAAGAAATTTCGATTTTTTTAACAAACTACTCGAGCCGAGCTCGAAAAACTTTGATAAATAGCAAATAAGTATTTAAGTTTTTTGCGAGTTTTTTGATCCGTGCTCGAAACAAATCGATCGCCAACAAAATTGTTGAACACATGAGTCGACCACGATCGACTCGAAAATCAAACTGAGTTATAAGATCTTATTCAACCTCAAGTCGAGCCACAACTTGAGTTTAGGTTTTTTGACCTAATCTAGAGTCGAGCTCAACCAGCTCACGACGAATAAGATCCTTAGACGTGATGATGATATGACATTGCAATGTCAACTTTTTCGTCAAATTTTTAAGGTCATAAGCTATAACCTGAAAAAGAAGTTGTTGCATTATTTAATAATATAAAAATAAAACACAATGCCCATATACCTCACTAACAAGTATATTGAATTATTTAAAATTATGGTTGTAATAAATTGCATAAATTATTAATCAGGGAATTTGTCCCATAAGTTCCTTTTGAAACAAATGACTTTCCACTAAGTTTACCTCAGTATTAAAATCGCCTCATAAGTTCTCAGTGTTGTATTATGTATAATATAACATTTAGTTATGCAATAGTTTAAAATCATAATCTTGCATTCGCACCACCAGCCTCACTTGACCCGGCTCATGTGGCCGTCTGCTATCGCGTCGCATGCCTTGGATTCCGGTCAATTTTCGCCGAAATCAGGTCAATTTTCAACGAAATCCAGGCAATTTTGATCGCTGAAAACCTTGGGTCATGGGGGTCGAAATCAGTCATCGGTCCATGGGCTTCGAGACTCAGGTCAGGCGTGGCCGCCGAATGCGATATTATGGCCTTAATTAATGTTGTATTTTCGAAACATGTCTGACATCATAATACAACATGGAGAAAGAAATTTATCGGGCATTATGAAACTTTTTTAAAACTTATCGAGCATAGTCCCTATTAATTATTCCTGCCTTAAACAACCTCTATTTGATTTCTAATGTACTTAAAAATCATGGTAAATAAATTAGGGTAAAATTTGAGATGACTTTATGTACTCACTCGATTAGGACAATCTTCAGCTTTTCACTTTTGGGCGTCCCACTTACTTGCATTTAAAACTTACCTAAAATGGAAAGGAATCTTTCTTATTCTCTGCTCATTCTCTCTCCGTTATTTTTAATACATGACAATTTATAATTTACTATTCTGCACTCATTCTCTCTCCTATTTTATTTTCGCACTCACTTGTAACTTTCAATATAATACTCCTCCTTAAAAGCAAGTGCAAACAGTGTTTGTGAATTATGTTCCGGGACGGAGGGAGTACATGCAATACAAACATGGTTTTACTTTTCTATTTAATCTATTTTTATAATATGGTTCTTAATTTGCTTTATTCCTAAAATTGACAATGTGACCCACTTATCACACAGTAACAACTCACTTACTATTTTCTAACAATTTTTTCCTCCCACTTTATTTTTTCACACTCATAATGTTACTATCTCAGTTCCAAAATGGTTAATCAAAAAATTTAAATTTCTACAAATCATAAAAAAAATTGTAATTTATTTGGAGAGTATGATTTGATGCTAAAGCCCATTATAGCCCATCAAAGATACTAAGACACAACTGGTCCAAGTTTTAATATGGCGCGACTCGAGAAGCCTCTTTTGTATCTCATGGCGATCATTCAAAGCCCAACAAGCCCAGCACAGCCCTTCAGTTTCTACTCCGCGACGTTGGGTTGCGCACCTCACTCCTCCCGACCTCCGTCGTACTCGGTGGTCGTACGTCATTGCTGCTCTAGCGCTCGCCGACCACTCCATCGGCCGAAGCATTGAAATTGGCGACTTCATTGCCGCTTCTATTGCTGTTTCCCGCGTGGATTGATCTTCTTCAACGGGTAAGCTTCCACTCTGACGAAATCTCTTTGAAAACCCTAATTGTCATATAGGATTACGCAGAAATGAAAATATCAGTTCAATTTGATTGTTTGCATCGATTTTTTTTAACTATTACGCTGTGTTGCCCTAAATTCGAGCTAAACGGGACTAGCCTACAAATTCGTTGAGCTTTGGCAATTAGAAAGTTCATTGTTATGGTAAAATTCTGTACTTTTAGAAATTTCGAAAAAATATGTCAGGTTATGCTTCTATTTCATATTCTCTTTTGCTCAACCTTGCAAAATTCGTTTGCTGCTTATGGAGAAATCCGAGACGCTTACCATTTTCCAATGCTCTCTTGTGATAACCATCTGTATATTTGTGCACACAGTTTGTCCATGTGTGTCTGTGTGTGACTGTGGGGGGTGGGGTGGGGTGGGGCCAGCTATATTTGATGATGATTGTCCACAAACTACACTTTTTTGTGATTGGTATTTAATAAACTGTATATTAGCAAGACACAACACAAACAATCATTGAGCAACGAATTGAGGTTCACTTTATCCCGTTGGATTTAGGTCCCTGGTAATTGTTCTTGATATGTTTCCAAAGCACTCCGTATTTTTACTGATAATGGGAGTACTGTGTCTAAATAGGATTTATGTTGATGATCCCATGAGTTCAACAGAGTAATATTCCAATACTAGTTGTTTGATCTAGTAGGCCAATGCCATTTAAATATAATCTGAAAGCAAGTGGTTTGTCTCATATATAGCTTCACCACAAGGAATTCTCAAACTTTTCCCAATATTCTTGTTTTTCAGACATTCAGTTTTGTATCATGTTCCATTGTCATATCAGTTGTGATTGTTGTTCTTTCTACTGAGTAATTCATTATGACAAAGCTCAGGATGTTACATGTAACATGAACTCCATGAGGTTATGATAGGTTACTAGGGTTTTCCATGTCACCAATATGATTTTTCTGCAACAACAATTGAAATCATTATGGCCCTTTATTTTTGAATAAGAGCCAATTTTCATTAGCTCTCTACTAGTTTGGTTGGGCAGTTTGAAATATCTGACTTTGGGGTCAATGGTTATTGTGATGTATTACACTTTTCTGGAAGTTTCTTTATAGCATACTCTTCTGTTGTTATCACTAAGATGATATGTTCACGCATACTTAAAACACTAGATTCTTAGTTTCTTTATGTTTTCCTTGTGATATTATATAACTTATAGGTACTTCTGCCATTTATTTTGGTATGTTTTTAGTGTTATTGTCAATATGGATTGGTGTATGTATGTTATGCTGTCTTAATACCAACTTGGAAATGTCAAAATTGCATGTTCGTGTATACAAGTGATCACTTTCAGCCATGATTCAATCTCTTAACCTGCATCTTTCTTGCATTTTATTCTTATTTTTATGGCACAAGATATAGGATTGATCTTTAATTAACATGCTTCTTTTCTTGTCTCACATTGGAGCTGGACAAGAAACTTTGATTTTTTCCTTATCCAATTGTTCTGCATGGACACATAAATGTGTACCAAATATATACCTTTATTTAATTTATGTGAAAGAGATGCTTATGAACATGACAGATTATTGAAATTAATGCTATGTTACCTCTTTTAATTTTCAGATATAGCGTAATGGCCTTGTTGTTCAAGGTAATTCTGCGCTCCCTCCTATTCTTCATTCAGTAGCACTTTGTTAACTTTATTTGTGTGCTCATGTGCTCATTTTCTAAATTTTATTTCCACCTATTTCTTCTTTTAACTTTTTTTTTCCTTACATCTTTTCTTTCACGATGACATATGAGGATTCATGTTAGCCGACCTCAAATTATTTTGGGACTAAGGTTTTGTTGTTGTTGTTGTATCGTAAATTGTAAAGGTTCTTACTTACAGTTATTAATAATTTAACTGAAGAATAATACCAGACTGAAGTACAGGTTTAACGTAGGTCAATGGAACAAATTAAAATGCATGCCTTAATGATCTTGAGTGGATCTTATATTGTGCTTAACGTACAGTACTTTAGCGAGGCAACAATTAAGGGAGCATGATTTCAGTTTTTGGCAACTCTTGACCTTGGGGTCTTTAGGTTCCGAATAATGGAAGATAGTGGGGATTGGGATCATGGCAGAAGAGTTTTTAAAAGTAACTTTTTTCTTTGGTTAATTCATGCACTTCTTCAGGTTAAATGCTTGTAAACTTGTGTGGTATGAAGCCATCTCTCCTCCCTTGAAAACCAAACAAATAAAAAGAATTATAAAAAGGAAAAGGGAAGAAATGGAAAGGAAATAGAACAATCAAAAAATTAATTCTGCAGCAACTGCAGATTAAAATTTTACAGGTAGATTAATTGTTTTGAAGGCAGGATAAATTTTCAAAGCCTGAAAAAACTTTTGGAGTAGGCTCAACCATAAACATCAGCCAAGTATCTAATCTTTTCTGACCATTGCTATTGTTCATATAATTTGTTCAAATTGCTAGTAGTTGCCTTACTGAAACAATGATCCACGCAAGGGCGTGCTGTGATATTTGTGATTGTTTGTTGGCGGTTGTAGTGTTCTTGGCCTTTATGGTTCTGTATGCCTTTTTTCATTCTTAGGATCCAGAGAAGATTTCAGCCTATCGCGATAGAAGGTTTCCAGGAACACAAGAAGAATTTGAACATGCACTCCAGACTTCAATTACAGTTTATGTTGGCAACATGTCTTTCTATACCACAGAAGAGCAAGTCTATGAGTTGTTCTCTCGAGCTGGTGAAATAAAAAAGATGGTTATGGGTTTGGACAAGAACACAAAAACTCCTTGTGGCTTCTGCTTTATTATGTAAGTTCAAGATTTTCAGTGGTGGCAATTTTTCTGCGGTTAGATAATATCTATGCCATTCCCACTTTTACAATTTTAATCCTTTAAAATTCATATGGATTTTTGTAGTGACGTCTTTCTGTGTTAAGCCGACACCATATCGTTGTGGGACTAAGGCTTAGTTGTTGTTGTTGCTGTATCGTCTATCATGTTAAGTTTTCCCTATCAGTTTACTCTTTGTTTTTATGTCTTTTGTGAGGCACTTAACTAAGCCCCATATTGCCATTCACTCTTATGCTTTTGCTTGAAGAGAACCAGCAGCCATTTTCAATGAGCCAAATATTTGAAGAATTAAGAAAGCAAAAGCAGTCAGTCACATGTATTAGATGTGCACGTAGATAATTAGGTATCAAAACTGTTGATGAGTGAGTCACCTGCAAAAGAACATGCTTCAATGACAATCCATGTTAAGCTAATTTTTTCCCACTACGTGAAGTCAGAGGAGAATCACCAACTGTATTACCAGGTTGCAGCTGACAATCTATCTTGAAGGCAAAAATGCAATGAGTTGAATATTCACTGTTGTGTCAACCAATTGGATTCTCTTACGTTCTTACCAAAGTTATGTAGTTTGGGGATTGGTGCATGAAGAAAGGTTATTTCACTTGTTTTGAATTGGAATTCGTATTAATAGTAGATATTCCTTGTTTAGTCATCTTTCATTGGGATGATAGCCCCATGTGATGGGACCATCTATGTTTGTGTGGAAATTTATCTTTGGAAACGGAGTAATAGAGATGGGTCATGGGGATATATTAAATTCTGAAAAATGGGTTTGTCAGGTATTACTCCAGGGAAGATGCTGAAGATGCAGTCAAATATATAAGTGGGACAATTCTTGATGATCGTCCCATTCGTGTCGATTTCGATTGGGGTTTTCAAGAAGGAAGACAATGGGGACGTGGTCGAAGTGGTGGGCAGGTAATTTTTCTATCCATGACTGTTTGATTTATAGCCCTCTTTTTTGTCTGATCATGCGTTCTCCGAAGTTGTGACGAGGTGAAGTTATCTATCACTTTCTAATTTTAGCCCTCTATTTTGTCTGATTCAGGTGAGGGATGAATATCGCACGGACTACGATCCTGATATCCTTTTAAATACAGTTATGTTTAGAATTTGCATGTTTGGTATAAAAAGTATTTTTTAACTTATTTGCTTAACTGAACACGAGCCCGGATGAGATGCCAATTTTCTTTCCTCTATGACCTTAATTATCTTGTTGGAATTGTTTAAGCCTAAGTTCTTGTTTTGCAGCTTGTCTCTGATGCTTCATATTTCCTGAAGTTGCATTTCCACCACGGTTATGAGCAAGCATTCATATATTTCTTAGGCAAGCTTTTGTTTCTTATCTGCGATATGATTTTTGACCCATCTTATCGTGTTTTCAAGAACAAGCTGGTAGCTTAACCCCAACAAAATTTAGATGGTTGGATTTATATGAACCTTTTCTAATAACCATTGTGCCAAGAGCCTTTGGCTCAATGGCATAGGCCTTGGCCTTCCCTCGGGAAGGTCAAGGGTTCGATTCTCCCCACCCCCATTGTAATGAAAAAAAAAAAAAATAACCATTGTGTTAGGTTAAGCCATCTTAGCTCAGTTTCATTCTTATTATTTACCCCTCTACAGCCCTACGCAAAGTGGCTTATGCCAACATTGGGCGTGTTATATGGGTGATATTGAAAGTTCTATTCTTTTTCTTAGCTCAATGGAGATTAAATCTTAATCCATCTCAAACTTTAAGATGGTTGAGTTCATATGAACATGATATAGTCATCATTATGTTAGGCTCATGCCATCTTGATACACTTGAACTGGCTTATATGCCTTTGGCATGTTATATAGATTATAGTAAAAGTTTATCTTGTTTATTTTTACTACTCCATATGTCCTAAAAGAGTCGCAGTTGATGGGTCAAAGTTTTTAAGAATATATCTTTGCTTTCCTGTACCTTCTTGAAACTGGACTAAATTAGTTTTGTTAGACGTATTACTCTTTTTCTGGGCAAGCAAAAACGGAAAATGTGCGTCTCTCTCTTCTATTTATTTATTTAATTTTCAGGATGGATGGAGTACTACTTATATTTATTTATTTAGTAAATTCTGAATGGCAGATAACTCTTAAACCACTACTCTCCAAATCTCATGATTACCCCACTAGTTAAAATTTACACTTCGAAGAAGATAAGTTTTGATTGTTTCAGCTTTCCTTGACTGTCCAAACGTAGAGGTGGTTATGGAAAACTGGTTCAGAAAGAGTTGGAAGCACAAAGGGAATTGGTAGATTATGGTGTTGGATCATTAGGCTCTTTCCCTCCTGCTGTACAGCCTCAGCCACACTGTAAGCTCTTAACCCGTGCTATAATATATCATCCTTGTTAGATCTTGTGAATAATTCTTCCGCTCAAGATCTTATGAGTTAATTTGAAATCCTTAAACATATTATTGTTTGCAACCTGAGATGGAAGTGTATAGAGATGCTTGATAGTACTCCATGTCCTTAAATCCATGTCCTTTGTGGTCACAATTTCAAGTTGCTTTAGTTGGATTAGCTTGGTTATGCACAAACCCGAGGATGTGGAAATGCAGGGAGCACTGATTTCTGAACTTTTAGAGCGTTATATTTTTCAGTTTGATTTGTTTGCATTGGTCATGGAAATCGTGCTGCACAAAATATATCGTTTTAAGTTTTTGGGTGGAATAGTGTTATACTACTATTTGTTTCTGCCATCTAGTCTCAACTAGGCTTGAGAAACTGTGCTGAAAGTTATTAATTTCATAGAAATATATTGTCCCTAGGTTTCATGCTGCTACATAATTTGAGGGATGAGATGTGGAATCAAAAATATAATTTATGATTAAGCCAACAATTTGACTAGGTGTGTTTGTAGTGACATTTCATAATAATTATATTCTTTACTGAATTTGAGCTTCATCATTGGTACTTACCTTATTACCGATTTTGAAAAGCGGGTACGAGGGGTTCGACTCGTCACACCCCGTTTACATTACTGGTTTGCGGGTCGGGTAGTCGCCGGGTACGGGTCAACCCGGCTTTTTTTTCATATACTGTCCAACCCCACCCACCCCATCCCCTGTTAACGAAAATACAACATACATTTTATTTCAAATATTTTTTTTGTCTGTAATATATTTTTTACATAAATACAATAAAAAAGGGGGGAACAAGAAGGGTAGAAAAGAAGAATTAACAAGTTATAAAAAGAAATAATAACCCTATTGCCTGGTAGATCAGCCTACCAAAAGGAAAATAAGAGTTTCTCTCTTCTCTCTCTCTCTCTAGATATTTCCTTCCCCTTAAGCTTCTTCTCTCTTCCTTTTCTCTAAATATTTTTCTCTGCCGGGACTACTTGAATGAAGATGAGTCGCCTTCCTCAACACAATTTCCAGAAAAACATTAAGAGTTTGATACTCTTCTCTCTTCTTTCTCTTTCTACAATTTTCAGATCTAACAGTTTTCCGTCAACACAATCCGTCGGCGGCGCCGAAGGGTTTGCCGTGTCTCGATTTTTGAGGCCAAGGGTTGTCGGCTCATCCCTTCCCGTCATAGCCTAGTCATCTCACGCTTCGCCCTTGCGTCTGTTTTCTGGGTGTTAGATCGGTAACAACGACGGTTTATTATAGCGGTTTGTAACGGGTTAGCAGATCGACCCGCCTTAACATGCTAAATTGTCACGGGTTAAACGGGTAACCCGCATTTACCCGATTATATTAATGGGTTGAATCGGGTTGGGTAAATAACGGGTTGAGTCGAGCGGGTTATCTGGTAATTGGGTAACTTTTGACAGGCCTACCTTTTTCCAACTGTCACATACGGTTAATTGTATGTAGTTTACTCCCTCCGTTCCATGTCTAAGAGTCCATGTTCGAAAGTCAACTTTTTAATTCTATATCTTTATGCCTTTGTATTTCGTATGATTTATAGCAAAGTTATAATATACTCCCTCCGTCCCAATAGTAGCTTCCCATTTTGCCATTTTGGGTGTCCCGTTAATAGCTTCCACTTTCCTTTTTTGGCAAAGGAATCTTCACTATTCCCTCCACTCATTCTCTCTCCTCCATTATTTTAATACTCACAACACTATTATAATTTACTATTATCTCCACTCATTCTCTCTCCTATTTTCAAATTACACTCACAACATTTTTACTTCTCCCCCATTTTCTTAATTTGCGTGCTGCCCAAAAAATGGGCAGCTCTTATTGGGACGGAGTAGTATAGTTTTTTAACAAGTAAGAAAACTATAATATTTGGAACATATACAATTTTTTTCAAAGAAAAACCTAAATATTTATAGCTTAATTATTGAAAATGGACTCTTTAATCTGAAAAAGGAATAGTGGACTTTTAACTTGGAATGGAGGGAATAATTTACTGTTTTCACAAGATTATGGAGTTTTTGTTAATATGGTTAATGAGAGTACAGTTTAAGACTTGGCTTCTTATTTTTGCATACAGAGAATTTGTTTTTCTAATTATTACTCTTCCATCCAAATTTATGTCCCTTATCTGTTTTTGAGGAATCAAAGTTTACTTTTAAGCAATTTTAGTAGTCCATATGTCCCTAAACGAGTGTCCAATTTTTTGGTGAAGTTACTATCTCATTTTGGTGAAGTTACTATCTCATTTCTTTTCAATCATCATGTTCTAATTTACAATTGTAATCGTTCTGTCATATGGTGAGATCATTAAGGGAGTAGCATATATACATAAATAGTTAAATACCCTTAGCACCTCCCTTTAGTATTGGAAATGCAAGTTGGGGCATGATGGTTGGTCAAGGAGAATTTAACAATTTCATTATAAAGGGGATACCCATTTGGATATATTTTTTCCAGAAAAGACCACCAATTTGGGTCAGAGGTAGTATTTTTTTTTTTCATCTTGAGGGGGTGTAGGAAGTGATTGAACATGATTCCTCTCATTTTATGGGGTTCTTGCACCACTGCACTGCCCCTAAATATTCGTTTGAACAACAACAATAACAAAAGCCTTAGTCCCAAAATAAGTTGGGGTCGGCTAACATGAATCCTCATATGTCATCATGAAAGAAAAGATGTGAGAAAAGAAAAAAAAGCTAAAAGAAGAATTAGGTGGGGATTTAATTTGGAAAAGGAACTTATCAAAAAAAAAAAATTGGAAAAGGAAACGAAGAAAATCATAATAATAATAAAAGACTATATTCGTTTGACCAACATTTATAAACTCTGATGCTTGTTTTGCCTAGTGTAGTTGCTTCTTCCCTGTTGTTAACTTCTGTATACTGCAGATGGAAGACACAGTGGAAATCACCATGGTCATGGTGGCTTTCAACGACATGGTAGAGGTACTTTCAGGCGCTACGAAGAATGAATGAGTTTTCATGCCAAATTCTTCACCACCTTTTTAATATATATTACTCCATGTGATATTTTTTTAATGCCAACTTAGATTTTCATCGGAAGCGGAATCGGGATGATGATCGCCATGATCGCCGTGGGCCCGAGATTTCAAAGAGGAGTTCGGACCATGAATCTCATAAAAACTCAGATCATGACTCCAGACCGGTAATGTTCTAACTTTACTAATTATTTGAACATGTTTTTTAGAACATTAGTAGCTCAGCCTAAACTGATAAGGTACAAGTTAAGATTCATTGCCAGTATATCACAATGCAAATGACACATTTTGATTGAAGGTGGCCATGGTCGCAATTGTCCATAGTAAACTTTCAATTTTTTCAAGCCAGGATATTGCTCCTCTTTTTATTGGTATGCGTATGCACTGGGAAATGTAGACTCCTTGCTCCCGTAGTGTGTACGAGAGAAAGGCTGATGGATTCCAGCGGAAAGTGTAATTGAAAAAAAGAGGAAATAGTAAGATCCCGAAACAATCACTTTAACTGGGAGTTAAACATGGCCATCCCTGAGGTTTGGCAAATTATCGGTGCCCACCCTCCTGTAGTTATGATCGAAAATGAAAATTGTGAAGGAAAAAGGGACCCTTCTGTACTTATGATCGAAAATGAAAAATGTGAAGGAAAAAGGGTGAGCACTGATAATTGGCCAAACCCGGGCATTGAATTTAACCCCTTAAACCCACAATTTTAGAGTCAATCATGTCAATGGGCAGATCTTGGGCTATTTATCCTGGATCTAGGTTCACCAACTATCCAATCACATGCATGAGTCATGACACATCATTGGAGTCAAAAACTTTTTTTTCTCTTAAAACGGGTCGACAGAATCAAAGTTAAGTTCGAATCCCGAAGCATTTTCAGGAAAAAGGAGAAAAAATAATATGCAACATGTTTAGTTTATACCGGAAAATCCACATCTAACTAGTATTCCATTAATTTAACAGGAAAAGAATCCTCGTTTCCGTGAGCGTGGAGACTCTGATGATGAGGAAGATGACAGGAAGCGACGGCCTTAGCCAGATTTCACATTGGTCTATTTCATTTCTATCCGTTCTCCGGAAGATTCTTCCTGAAGTCAAGATTGAAATTGATTCCTGCAACTGCAAGGCACATCTAATCTGAGTTGCTGTGTGCAAGTAATTATTGATTACATTCTTAAATTGAATTTGTCAAAATGATGGTGGCTTTTAGTTAGAAACACATGTTGGGTTCTTTGACCAAAGGATCCTTGCCAATTAAGTTAAGTCAACAGACGATGATCTCTGAAAAATTGGACTTGGACAGTTGTATTATTGCTTCTCAAGTTTTTGTTTTTGACCAAATGAAAGACACAGGATTATGAAAATATTGGCAGCTTATAAATGGATTAGCATTATCAGCTTTTATTTTATGCTTATTCCATGTACAAAAGCT